>LOEQ01011333.1:5396-22322 GCA_001685075.1 Bramus lutescens
ACAGGGTAAACAAGAGCTAGGGGTGGAATCACTGAGGCAAGTTGATGGGGGAGGGTGCAGCTCAATGCTAGCAATGCTCAGCAGCAGAGAAAAAGCCCCAAGGCTGAAAGAGGGGGTATAGATGATGTCCCCCGTTATGGAAGTGACATGAAGTGATGCTTTCACCCTCAGCATGACTTGGACATAGTAGGAAGCCACGACATACTCAAAGCACCCTTCATGTTTCCTTTTAGGCCGTGTCAAGAACTGCCATGGGAATCACCTCTGCCTCCATTACAAGCTGGTTTCCACCCTCAATGGTGTCAACCTCCAAGTTAGTTTCTTTCAGTAGGTTTTGGTTATAATCAGATTTGTTTTCAAAAAACAAAATGCTTGTCACAATTGATGCCAGGCAGTGTGGAGCTGAGCTTCATAGGGTGGGAAAGAAGAGCAGATTGATGGAATGCATGGTGGTGGGGTAGTACTCCGTGAGGAAGGGGTCAGCCAGCGCTACTTAGTCAAGCCTGCTAGTGTCTAGGGAGACACATTTCCCTAGTCTCCAGCTCCTCTCTTAAACTTACGCTAGAAAATCACCCAAAAACTGTTGTTAGCAATGAAGACAAGGTGAGCATTCTGTCAACAAACATACCAGTCCTTCACCTGTTAGGGTGAGGGTGGCTTAGGGATGCCAGAGCTCTTGGAAGGGCCCCTGGCAGCACTTTCAAGATCTTTTCTTATTAACCCTTTCTTAGCAAGTAACTGAAAATCAGAAGAAACAAAGCCTGGCTTTAGAAACAGGCAACTAGCAATCAAGGAGGAATGAACTACAGACTGCCCTGCATGGCAGCTGTGCACTTAGAGCCACACTGCAGACCAAGGTGTTCTCAGAGTGCCCCAGCCCTGGGCTCTAGAGACCACAGAGGCACCCAGAGCTGCTTAGCGCAGCCACGCTTAGCATCAATTTCCTGTTAGCACGGCACAGATGGCACACCCACTCTCAGAGACAGCAGATTAGCTGCCTTTTCTTTTTCTGGTCTTAAGAGGCTGTGCCATGGGCAGGAGGTCTAAACTACGCCCTAGCCCCTCCCTCAGATCTCTACTAGTCAGGGAAGAGGATCCATAGGAAGCTCTTGTGGGAGCAAAGCAGCACACTGTTAGTAATTTCAGCCCCTTCCTCCTGCTCCTGTTTACTTTCTACAACTTCTCATGTAAGCAAAATGCTTTCTTCATGTAAGCTTTTTTTCTTAAAAATACTTTTAAGAGGCAAGGACTCTTGCTATGTTGCCCAGGTTAACCTCCAAACCCTGGGCTCAAGTGATATTTCCACCTTATACCCCTGAGTAGCTTGCACTTCATGCACCACTGTGGCCCACTCTACTGCTTCAATAACTTGAGGAAATGCCCACTTGCTTAAAGACGACAAAAGACAAAGCCAGTACCTTTCACAAAACTCCAGCAGGCATAGCCACTCCCTTCACCTGTACCTGGCAAAGGGGTCACTCTCTTTGGGGGACTGCTTATGCTGGAATGACCTTCTTTGTTACCAGGAGGAGCATTTCCTGGAGAGGGTACTCATGGCTTCTCCCCTATGCATACTCTAGGCAGCTTGGTTCATTACTGGGAGACAAGGGCACATTGCCACAAGCAATGTTACACAAGCTGCTGGTCTACTCACTCTGCATTTATTTATTTTACTTGAATGATACTCCCCTTCCTCTTGGGGATTAGAGGATGTATCATTTGGTTCTTGCAGGAGAATGGAAATTCTGAAAAACTAGAATTCAATTGGTAGCTCAACCAACTGAGTATCACCTGGGAAGGTCATCAAACAGCAAATTTCCTATTTCACCTCCAGATGTGGGTTCTTCAGGTAAGTTCTAGAACTCTGTTCTTTGAAACAGTACACTGAGTGACTTCAATACATGGGTGATCTAGTTCACATTTGAAATCTACCTGGCTCTTTTGCTGAAGAGAGTTCATGAAGCTAGGCAAAAAATAAATAAATAAAATAAAATAAAATAAACAGAAACAAGATACTCCATGAAAGTGAGCAGACCTTCCTATTACAGACTTTACCACTGAAGTAGGATAGTAATCCTCTTTATGCTATGATGTCCCATTCAAACAACACACAGGAACGTACTGGATGAGAGCGGTGGCATGTGCTACCCAAATGACTTACCCTGCCTTTCTATTCTGTTCTCAAGCATCTCCTGGAGCCACGGTCTCACATGACAACAGGCATGGCAGTTCTTGTTAGTGTTTTCCCACAAATGTAGAAATGCCTTCACTACACAGCCCTTCTCATCAGCAGAGTCACAGAGAAGGGACCCACTGGGGACAGTCTAGGAATAACAAACTGTTACATGGCAAGTCCTTCGACAAAGCGGCCTACACTCCCTCCAATGCTCAGTCAACTCCTCCGCTATTTTAAACACTGGCTTTGTGTTATAGTCCTGCATAGTGCTTGGGTTTGGGTGGTCCACTAAAACTAATAACTGAAACAGAACAATACAAAGTATGATCCCAACAAGTCCATTTGTTGATTTTGCTCTTACTGCCTGCTATTCAAGTCTATGAGAGCTATGATTTGGTTTTCAGTAGGCCTGTTGAACTGAAATATTTAGCACCTTGATTTTTTAAACACACCAAACACAAACGCATTAAAACAATTCTATAAAAGCACTAGGTTTCGCTTCCTCCTGTCCATCTCCCCAAGGAAAGGAGCTGGAGGGTATCGAAGCTGTTGCTGGAAATTAACTAGGGCGACACAACACTTTAGCAAACTTTATTCCCTGAAGTTAGGAGGTGCTGTCCTGTAGCTGTCACACCACCTCATCAGACTCCAGCCCGTGAATCTCGTATAAAGTGTCCAGTATGGCCAGCTGCTTTTCCATAGCAGGGAGGTAAAGGCTGAGGTCCCTCTGCATCCCGGTACTGAAAGCTTCTTTCTGGTGGTCACCTTCTTTTATGCTTAGTGCTGCCACAAAATCTTCATAGGATGGTGCTGCCCTCAGTGCTAACTGCAAAAGAATTACCTGTGAGGATCTGCAACACAACCGTGCTTGCATACTCTTAGACAGACAGACAGACAGACACACACACACACACACGGGGAGGGGGAGAGGAGTGGGGAGCTGNACAGACAGACAGACAGACACACACACACACACACACACACACACACACACACACGGGGAGGGGGAGAGGAGTGGGGAGCTGAGGAAAGCAAGGGTAAACAAATATGAATGCCCTTCTAATTCACAGATTGCCTAAAATCATGTTCTAAGCACCAATCAAATCACTTGAAGGCTAGAAAAGGCAGGGGTCTACTTGGGACAATTTAATGATGACTGACGCCATGAATCCTCACACTCAGTATGCACATCTGTCTGTTGCCATGTGCATGCTGATACTGCATACCACCTGTCTAGCCTTCCAGGGTACTCTATTTGTATCTCACTTACATTTCATTTGTCTTCTTATCGCCCATTATTTCCCAATATGGATATTACCTATAACTTTTTATATTTTTCTAATAAATATAAAGGAAACTTGTAATATTAATGATTGTTACCCTGACAGGCCTAGGAGACAAACTTCTAGGCATGTGTGTGAGATAGTTTCTTGATTGATTGACTGAGGTAGGAAGAACCACACTATAAATGTCGGTGGCATCATTATGTGTGTTGGAGTCTGGGAAGAAAAAGAAGAAACGAGCCAAACAGCCACATTCATCTCTCTTACTTCCAGACTGGATGCAAAGTGACCAACTGTCTCATGCTCCAGGGTACAGGACTACACTCAAAATCTAAACCAAAATAAACTCTATTTCTTCAACTGCTTTTGCTGGATACTTTGTTGCAGCAATGCTAAAAGTAACTAATACAAAAGAACTAATACCAGAGTGGGCTTGTTACTTAATGAAACTGACCTCCTGTTTCTTGGACCTTTGGAACTGGTTTGAGGAAACAATGCAGAAGAGTGGAATTTCAGATTAGAAAAGCCTTAGGATGTTATAAGCAGAGCTTGGCCAACTGTTCCAGTGTGTGTTTGCAAGATTAAGAAGCCAACAGAACCGTGGGCAGTGGAGGTCCAGGTGATGCAGTTTCAGAGGGAAACGAGAACTCTAATGGAAACTGGACTAGAGGCCAGTCACATTATATTCTGGCAAATTGATTATCTGGCTACATTCTGCCTGTACTGAGACTCTGAGGGAGGCTGAACTCAAAGACGAGGGTCTAATCTCTTAGGCAGAGGAAATCTCAGGATAGTTTGATGGCTTAAAAGAAAATGGCCCCTAATGGGAGTGGTACTATTAGGAGGTGTGGGTTTGTTAAAATCGGTGTGGTCTTGTTGGAGGAAATGTGTTGTGGGGATGGGCTTTGAGGTCTCCTTTGCTCAAGCTTCATTCAATGTGACACTCAGTTTACTTCCTGTTGCCTTTGGATTGAGAAGAAGAATTCCCCAGCACTATGAGTGCCTGCACACCACCATGCTCTCTGCCATGATGATGATTGACTAAACCTCCAAACTCTAGGATATCACCTCAGTTAAATGCTTTCCTTTATAAGAGTGCTTATGGTGTCTCTTCACAGCAATAGAAACCCTAAGACAGAAGTTGGTACTAGGGTCTGAGTACGCTGAGATAGGCTTGGCCATGCTTTTGTTTGGAGGACTTTAGACTTTGCAAGTTTGGGTTAGGAAAGCAGTGGAATGATTTTAAGAACTACTTAACAGGCCATACCAGTTGGAGCATGGTAGACAATAGTGCAAGGAGTGATTTGAACTGTTGGGGGCTGGCTTGAGATTTCAGAGAAGAATTTTAGTACGTTGCCTAGAGATCATGTTTGTGATATTTTAGTGACGAAAGTGGCTGTTTTTTGCCCTTGTCTAAAGAGTCTGCCTGAGGCTAAAGTGAAGAGATTTAGATTAATTCCACTAGCAGAAGAAATCTCAAAAGAGTCCAGTATTGACTCTGCTGTGTGGTAGTTACTACTGGTCACTCTTTAACAGATTTATAAATTAAAAGGAGCAAGAAAATGCAAAATTTGAGAAGGAAAGGAGCACCGATATGTGGAATGGAGTTAAGTTCTGTGATCAAGGAGATAAACAGATTTAGAAATGGAATAAAGGGAGTAGTGACCTCAGGGCAAGATTCCATCCAGCTAAATTTCCAACTTGTAAAAAAGAATTAAAGAAAAGTTTAGAAGCTGGGCAGTGGTGGTGCACACCTATAATCCCAACACTCTGGAGGCAGAGGCAAGTGGATCTCTTGTGAGTTCAAGGCCAGGCTGGTCTACAAAGCAAGTTACAAGTCAGCCAGAGCTGCAGAAACCTTGTCTTGAAAAACAAAACAAAACAAAACAAAATGAACAAACAAAAATAAAACAAAAAATGAGAAAAGCTTAGATTCAGGTGTGGTGTTGTGCACCTTTAATCCCAGCACTCCAGAGGCAAAGGGTGGTGGATCTATGAGTTCAAGGCCAGCCTGGTCCACAGAGCAAGTTCCAGAACAGTCAAGCTTAGGCAGTGAAGAAAACCACAGAGAACAGAAAGCTGGAGAAGATGTAATCGAACAAGAAAGCCATGTTCCATGCCCAGTAAGCAGCAGAATTTGGCAGTTTCAGCCATGTGGTTCTGGAGTTAAGGATAAAAGAAAGCTGCAATGGAATTTGCCTCTGAGACTAAGGAAACCTGCTGAGGCCAGGCATGTGTCAGCACTGGCCCTGAAGGGAGGTAGAGAAGTCACTGCATAAAGCTGTGAAACTGAAGCCTGAATTGCCATGGAGACCCCAGGATGTTAGAGATGCCAGAGCAGTGGAATACCTGACAACAGGGAGTAGAACTAGCCCAAGAAAAAGAAGTTCTGTTGCAGTCAACAAAGCTGACAGGACTTGGAGATCTGAAGAGTGTTTTGTCATCAGACATGGAGATGCAGTGTTTAGTGTTTGCCCAAATGGTTTTCAGTGTTGCTTTGGTCCAGTATTATGCTCCCTTCCCTATATTTTGGAATGGTAATGTGTATCCTGTGCCATTATATGTTGGAAGTATGTGATCTACTTTTTTGATTTTGATTAAGAGATTGCATGAATCTCAGAAGAGACTTTGAATTTTACACTTTTAAGTAATTTTGAGGTTGTGATATGAGACTATGGGGACTTTGGAAGTTGGACTGAATGCATTTTTGCATTATGATATGGCTATAAGCCATGGAGTGGAATGTAATGGTTTGAAAGAAAATAGTCCTCAAAGGGAGTGGCACTGTTAGGAGGTGTAGCTTTGTTAGAGTAGGTATGGCCTTATTGGAGGAAATTTGTTACACCGTGGGGATGCGCTTTGTGGTCTCCTTTGCTCAAGCCTCACTCAGTGTGACACTCAGTTCACTTCCTGTTGCCTTTGGATCTAAATATGGAGTTCTCCAGTACTACATCTGCCTGCACACTACCATGGTCCCTGCCATGATGATAATGGACTAAACCTCTGAAACTGTAAGCCACCACCTCAATCAAGTGTTTTCCTTTATAAGAGTTGTTGAGGTCATGGTGTCTGTTCACAGTAATAAAAACCTGAAGACACAGCATCCAGGCTGTAGCATGTTCTGGTCTGATTCTATAGTCGGAGAACAAAAGGTAGCAGAAATGTGGTTTCTGTCATAGAAAAGAAACTCAAATTTGTAGATAAGGCCAGTACCCAGCAGCTAGAATTGTACACATTAACACCATTAAAAAAAACTGAGACAACAGGAAAGGTACCCTGAGGGAAAATCCTATCCAACAAAATCTCCATCTTGTATAAATACAAATTCATGGGAAGGTGGAAGGGGAGAGAGAGGAGAACATGAGGGACGGGGGGGGGGTGTGATAACACATAGATACCTGGCACTAGGGAAGTTGCCAGGAATCCACAAGGATGACCCCAGCTAAGAACCTAAGAAATAGTGGAGAGGGTGCCTGAAATGGTCTTCCCCTGTAATCAGATTGATTACATAGGACCTTCATCCAGCAACTGATGGAAGCAGATGCAGAGATTCATAGCTAGGCACTGGGCTGAGCTCCCAGAATCCAGTCAAAGAGAAAGAGGAGCAATAATATGAGTAAAGAGATCAAGACCATGATGGGGATACCCACAGAAACAGCTGACCTGAGTTAGTGGGAGCTTACTGACTCTGGACTGACAGTGGCGAAACCTGCATAGCACCAAATTAGACCCTCTGAATGTGGGTGACAATAGTGTGGCTTAGGCAGTCTGTGGGGCCACTGGCAGTGGGACCAGGATTTATCCCTAGGGCATGAGCTGGCTTTTTGAAGCCCATTCTCTATGGAGGGATACCTTGCTCAGCCTAGATACAGGGGGGAAGGGCCTTGGTCCTGCCTCAAAGTGATGTGCCAGACTTTGTTGACTCCCTATGGAAAGACTTATTCTCTCTGAGGATCGAATGGGGGATGGGCTGGGGGAATGTGGAGGGAGCAGGAAGAGGGGAGGGAATGGGAACTGGGACTGGTATGTAAAATTAGAAAAGATTGTTTAAAAAAATAAAATTAAAAAATTACAAATTCATTTGAAAGGAGACCCTAAGTTGAGAATACCACCAAAGAGGTTCCTTAGTTAACTACTCCTACCTAGGGAAGTTTTCCCAGAGTCATCCTGGAAGACCCACAGAGGCCCATACAATTGGATGCTGGGATGTCAGGCTATATCTTGCTGCTGACAGCAAAACTTGGGAATATTGTCCTTGTGTCACTGGCCTTACAGACATGACAGATGCAAGAGTGAGGAAGTCACGCAGGCTTGACTGAGATTCCAGAATGCCTGAGGCCAAGCTACACGAGGCAAGGTTGGATTCCTTTCAAGAAGGCCCAGGGAGCACACTGCCCAAGCTGCAATGGAGAATTCAAGATGATGGCGATGCCAGGATCATGAGATATCCACTGAGGAAAGCTAGAGACATGGATTAGAGGTGGCTCAAGAGAAAGGCTCCACGTGCTACAGTAGCAGAGCTGCAGGAGCAGGGGCCGAGCACTATGGAGTACAGTGAGTCCATCATGTTCTCTAGACACCACATTTGGAGCTACAGAATCTGGTATTTTCCCCTCTGGGTTTTGGTCTTACATTCCCATGTTATGCCCCAACTTCTCTCTTCTAGAATTGGAATGTCTACTCTGTGCCCTACTATGTGTTAGGTTTCCATCACCCAGCACTTTGGCAAAATGTCTAATCACCCCAAATTCTGGCACTTCTGGGTTTGAGGGCCACACATGAGCCATCAAGCGCTCAGACAATATACATAGCCACCCAGGGCCCTCAAGCCCTACATGATGTACGTGCTGCATGGTCACGTGATCTATGCATGAGGCAGCTACAGCTATGTAAGACCCTGCGTGCTTGAGCTAGGCAGCCTTTAAAAGCCAGACATGCCCACTCCATGCTCTCTCTTTCCATCCCTCTTTTGAAGAGGTAACTACTGCCTTCCGGGCCCACACCACTTCCTCAGGCCTGCGCATGTGTCTTTCTCTCTCTTAGTAAACTCTTAAAGTGGGTTTGTGATTTGTTCTCACTTGTGCCCTGTAATTTCACTATGTATGTTGGAAGAATGTAACTTGATTTTTTTTTTTATTTTTTAGAGACTCAAAGTTAAGGAGATTGCCTGTGTCTCATAAGAGACTTTTGAGCAATTTTGGAATTGTTAAAGACAATAAAATGATAACTTCTGAAGTTGGACTGAATGCATTTTGTGTGATGGGATGGCATGAGCGATGGTAAAAAGGGTAGACTCATAATGACAACAGTGTCAACATGACAGTATACAGAATCACTAAGGGGACAATCTTGTGAGCACATCTGTGGGTAAGTTTCAAGGTGGGGCCAGTTAAGGCTGGAGAGACTCACTCTCACCGTAAAAGACACTATTCCATGGACTGGGGCCTCAGTCTAGATGAAAAGGGAACACAGCAGAATTCACCTCTCTGCTTCCTGACTATGGAATTCATGTGACCAGCTGCTTGAGCTACTGCTATCATGGCCTCTCTGCCACAACGGCATCCTCAGATTGTGAGCTGAAATTCGCTCTCCTTCCTTACTGTTTCTGTCAGGAATTTTGTTGCAGTGACAAGTAACTAATACAGAGATAACATTTACTTTGGTACCGATATTATAATCATAGTTTGTAAGAACCACGCAGTTTCTATCTCTATTCTTGTATAAACACTGTAGTCTCAGGCACTCGGGACCAGGTCTGAAACCTAGGCTCACTGTGTGCTGCTTCTCAACCACACCACACCTCTTCTCGGCAGATGACTTCCCAGGTTCACTCCTCACCTCTCCCTGCAGTCTGGCTAGTCCGGCTATTCCCAGCTGGCCAAAGCCCCTTTCTGAATTTCACTAGGTTTGGCTCTCCTGAGACAGCAGAGGATGTATAATGGCTCCCCATATATTTTGAAAGCCTTTGAGAGTCCCTTCTACCCACTTGTGAAACAAGAGTGGCTTGTATCATCGAATCTCAGATTTTTCACATACTCATTTGAAGAATTGAGCAAAGTGTTTAACTTCCTAGAACCTTACTTTCCTCAACTATAGAAGGTAGCTGAACTTTCCTTTTCTTATTTTCAAGATTAAGATCATACAAAAATGTTCCTGGCACATAATTAACATTCAGAAGACAGTGTAAGTATAAAGGCAAGAGACAGAAAAAGGAAAATAAGGTAGTTATTCAAAATACAGTGTAGAAAATCTAGTACTGAAGGGCAGGCCCTGTAATTTAAATGATGAAAAACAAAAGCTTATCATGAAATTTTAGTGTATAAAGAAAAGGAAAGTATACATAATTCTCCTTATCTTGATGGCAACTATAGCTGATATAGACTGGGGCGGGAGCTACACTGAATAAAAAGGAAAGCATAAACAATTCTCCTTACCTTGATGGCAACTATAGCTGATATAGACTGGGGCAGGAGCTACACTGAATTTTCTCCTAGCAGTGATAGTGGAAGCTGGAGACAACAGTTGAGGCTTCAAAATAGCTAAGGAAACAACTGTTAGCCTAAGTCATTACCCAGTCAGACCAGAGCTCTAGGAAAAAAAGAGGCAGAGCCAATGCTAAGATCACCTCCCAGTCTGGCTGAAGAGGAAACAGGAAGGTCAAGTGACAGCTGGGTATCAGCAAGCTGGCGGCAGAAGCTTGGCTGACATCTGTTCAGACTTGACGTGTTTGAGGATTAAGGTTCACTACTTGGTTGGCAAATTAGTAAGATTCCAGGGATGGAAAGATGTGTTCTCTGAGCTACTGAGATCGGCCAGTTGGCACACTAAAAAATGCAATAAGCCTTTCAAAGTGTGGATGACCTGAGGAGTAACTATGAGGCTGTAAGGCCAGTGAAGCTCAGACTTGACTCATCTACAGCAAGTGCTTTGTGACAATATGCTTGAACTCATGCATTGCTTAAATACCAGGAACATCAAACAGCAGCAGATGGGCAAGCTCCATCTGGGTCAGGTCTCTGACTACAGCAGGGAAAGGAAGCTATCTCCGTGTTAGGGGAGTACTAACTCTGTGTCCTAACACGGAAAACAGCATTTAGTGCATGACAGGGGCTCTAAACTGTGAGCTGTAGATGCAATGCTTGGTATTTGATAGGCAATTCTTTCAGCAATCTACTTTAAGAAAATAAGAATTTTAGTACAAGAATGTATGTGAGCAGATTCTGTGCTGCTGCTATGAACAAACTCACATTACGGGATGTATTATGTAGTCACTAAAAATAGGATTTATTTTTAGACTATCATGATACCAAAATGGTCCCAACAGGGGCTGGTGCAATAGTGCCTGTTTAGCACATGAGGCTGAGGGCTTAATCCTCAACAACAAACAACAACAAAAGTCACCACAGAATCTATTAAGTATGGATAAAGACAACAGAATTATACTGTAGCAAAATGTAAAAAATATGAATTTATGTAACTAATTATATACATCCCACAAACATGTGGGTATATACTTATAAGTAGAACTATATATTTAAAGAAATATATAAACTAGATCAATATTTAAAAGATTAAATCAAAATGTATTTTTAAAAAGTTAGGAAGGTAAAACAAAATGCCAGGAAGAAGAAATGGCTGGTAGCAGGTGAACATACAAGTGTCTAGTGTCTTCACCGTGATGTCGACTGTTTAAGAAGGGATGACCAGCCCTGCCTGGTGTACCCACACAGTTAATATTTGACACAGACAAAAACAGCAGCGGCAAAATGAACCAATAGGGCTGACAGAATTGGCAGCAAAAGGAGCTGTTAGCTGGAACTCGTAGCTGGACCTAATCTCTCCTTGGTGGTATTGGAAATCACAGCCTACAGCCAGCTCTCTCTGCATGGCTGCCCAGCTTCTTATTCCCTCTCAGAAGACAGACTGCAGGGCACAAGTGTCACTGAAACACTCTCACTCACGAGTCTTTGCTAGTCTGTGGGAGTGCTGACGTTTTCTACTGCTGACAGTCCACATTCCAAAGGCCTACAAGCATAAATGAGCTGGCAATTTTTATCTTCTCTCCAAAACTAAAGCAAACAGAAATAACACACAAACAAAATGCACCTTCCTGATCATGCGAACTTTAGAGGACAGGAATGACTTACCGCAAAAACCCCGCGAACTACCCAGCCATGGTGTTGCCGCAGTGTTTTGCCGTATGCGTTATCTTGAAAAGAAAGAGATTTTTGTGAGGTGAGAATGCTAAGATGCTGGTGTGATCTGCACAGTGCACTGTTTAATGCACGCTTGCTACTGGGTTAGAATCTAATTCCAAGGCTTTGAACCCCCAGTGCCACAAAGGAGCACACTCAGACTGCCACTTTCCCTTCTTACCCCTCTTCTTTTCTTGCATTAAGAAAACCAGGCATTTTCACGTATGTTGGGGCCACTGTATCTGAACTTCAGTTTATTATCACAGTGGGAAAATGCTCATATAGAAAGCCTAAGACTGGGCCACGCTTATGTGTACTTTCTCTAATCACCGTCTCTCCCATAGTGAAATAATCTTTAAGTTCTTGACCTAATGTTTGCTCCTGAGATAGCAAACATTTGTCTTAATACCCTATACCTTTGAATATACAGTATAAAAGCCCAAAACCTCTGAAATGTTATGGAAAAACCATGTGTACTGTCTGTACCTACAGCTCCAGCCATTCTGCAGGCTAAGGCAGGAGAGTCATTCAAGGCAAAGCCTTTGAGGTCAGTCTAAGCAACAGAGAGAGACTATCTCAAAACAAAACAAAGCGAAACAAAATGTCTGAACAGGACGGCCTGAAGTTAGTCACAAAGCAAGTGTAGAGAGCTGTTAATAAAGTTATTCACATGCTATATGCTAAAGATAACTAACTGCCTATTATTCTGGTCCCAAGATATTTTAAAGTAAAATTTTAAAACTGGTATATAATAATTTTAATTTAAAAAATTCTAAGAGCAAAGGATGGTATTTTATGCAAGGGATACATTTTTCTGAAATACTGGGTAACTTAATATATAGAAAATTCACATGAGGCAGAGGCAGGTGAATCTCTGTGAGTTTGAGGTCAGTCTGGTCTATAGAGCTAGTTCCAGGACAGCTAGGGCTGTTACACAGAGAAACACTATCTCAAAAAGCCAAAAAAAGAAACAGAAAAAAAGAAAATTCAAAACTGACTTTTCATCATTTCCATAAGAGATATATCCTCAGAAGACAATCTGAAGCCCACCATGCACCTGTCTTCCTATGTTTCATCTGTGTCTACACATCGTCTCCAGGAGCACATGGCATTCTTGGGTCATTTGTACAGTGCACTACAGGGGGGCTCGACCTTAATCTCCACATTTTTCCGAAGCACATCTAAGTTATCTATTCCAAACCTATCTACTTTCCTGTGCTACTCAGGGTTAGTGTGGGTACTGCACCACTCAGTGAAGGCTTAGGTGATACTGTGACAGGCTGTACAGTCATGCTCGGCTCTGGCCAGGGCAGATGCACAGAAAACAGATCCTAGAACTACGAGCATGTGTTCCCATGTGGGGAAAGCAGTACAGAGCACAGGACACTGCACTCAGCTGCTAAGTACAGCCCTGCCACGTGGCTGCAGCTTGGAAGGGGTATAGCCTACCACAGCTTTAAAATTATGGAATTTTAGCCAACTTCTAGTCCAATATTTTGGATAGGCTTTATTGAAAACTTCAGTGTGTATTAGCATTTCCATTTTGCATAATCAGAATTTGTACAAACGTATTTCTATAAAATAATGCTTCAATATATGTTGTAACATACTTTATACATAAGACTCAGATTATAAATACAACAGAGTCCCTTGGCTATCTAGAGTTTGGAACAGATGAGATGTCAGCATTAGTGTGGTAGCTCATGCAGAAGGGAAAATTTAAATGCAAATATGGAGAAATTCTTAGATACAGTTGAAAGGAGAGTCCAAGATTAAATTTATTTTTTCCCCTTAGGTACACAGTATGAGCAGGCCAGGACCTGGTTAAAGGCACATATCCTCTGTGGAAGCCTGACACTTAGCTGACTCTGGGATGGCATGTGGGAAGGTTAGATGGTACCCAGGGCTTTGGTGATGACGTCATGGGAAGAGCACTGCTGACTCACACAGTACAGAGAGTACAGCACAGGCAGGCAGTGCCAGACATAACCCTGAGGAAAACCAGTACGACAGTCATATTTCTAACCCTCTCAGCTATCTAAGGAACTACTTGGACCAGTAATTACTGGGGGAAGGTAGTAAGACTCCTTGCTTTCCTGTGACCCTAATCTAGCCACTGTATTAAAATGCCACTATGAAAATCTGCTCTAAGCCACGCAGTGGTGGTGCGTACCTTTAATTCTAGCACTTGGGAGGCAGATCTGTGATTTCGAGGCCAGCCTGGTCTACAGAGCGAGTTCCAGGACAGCCAGAGCTGTTACACTGTATAACCTTGTCTCACAAAAACAACAACAAAAAAGCTCTGAATAGCTTTAGTGAAAGGTGTTTCACTTAACAAGAGTTCAGAGTTGACCTACTACATTCCACACACTGTGGAAAGCAGTGGATTTTCAGATGAGTTAACCTTAGTCAATCCTCTGCCCTTAGAACTTACTGGATCCAGAAGGAGCTGGACTTTTAGTACACCATTATCCTATAAATACGTTTATATGACAAACTGTACTATAGTGCCAAAGGAACAGACACTAACCCAGCCTCGGTGCAGCAGCCAGGGTTTTCAGGGATCCTGAAGGCTGGAGAGGGTATACAGAAGGGAAGATGAGGCTACAGATGAGAAGGATTCATGGAACTGGGCCAGGCTGTGCAATCAGGAGCAGTTCATTGGGACAGGAAAGAGGCTAAGATCAAACAGCAAAGATCTTTATTCACTAGGTCATTGATTCTGAGTTACCTAGGACTCAGTGGCAGTTCTGAAAACATCAACATATTCCCTCCCTGGTTGTACAGTATCTAATGGAGAAGAGAAAGAACACAGCAACATGGTGTGTACCCTGACATGTGAAAACTCACATACACAGTTTTTAAATGTGGGGGCTAAAGAAACTGGTAGATTTAACTAACACACCACATTCCAGAGAAACTCTCCTTTTTCTAGAAAATGTCCCTATACAGAGTATTATTTTTATATAGAAACAAACCCATCCTCATGTTAATTACAACTGTGGAGGGAACTTACAGGATGAGACTCACTTCCTTACACTATAGAGCACACAGTGCTACTCTGGTCTCAAGCCTCAACTACAAAGCCCCTGGATGGGCAAATTGCTCTGGAGTCAGTGTTCTGCCAACCTCTGGGGGCTCACACTTCCTGCATTGTACCATCTAAGTCAACCATTCCAAACCCTCTGGAAACCCTTCTCCATGCCCTTCTTCTAAAGGGCAGGAAG
Source organism: Bramus lutescens (assembly GCA_001685075.1). Classification (NCBI taxonomy): domain Eukaryota; kingdom Metazoa; phylum Chordata; class Mammalia; order Rodentia; family Cricetidae; genus Bramus; species Bramus lutescens. Next base: position 20,278 of record LOEQ01011333.1, read on the forward strand.
TAGAGAAGATCTAAAAACGTGGGCAGCAGCCTAAGGACAGGGAATATGTGTACCACATGCCACCTGTGTTTCCCAAACAGCCCAATCAGAGGAAGTGGCTGCTCCTTATGCCTGCACCCTGGCCTTGATGGTGAGTGTACCACCTGCTACGATAGAGAAGAGAGAAGATACAACTTGGGCTGGGTCCTAATGAAAGCCTAGGAAGACTAAGATGAAATTCAAAGTATTTAGACAAATTAAAAAAGTCAAAAGTTCTTAGCTGACTACTAGGGCTGCAAGTAACTGTCACGTGAAGCTGTACTGAAATAAGATGAAGTCTAACCTGATCGAGTTTGGTTACCCAGAGAAGGCTAAGTAATGAGAAGTATTAATATTCATTGGAATTCTCATTATCATGAGGCATGCTCTGTGATCTGGCAGGATTTTTGGCCTCTAAAAGACATAAATGAACTTGGCATGGTGGTATACACCTCTAATCCCGGCACTTAAGAGGCAGAGGCAGGTCGATCTCTCTGAGTTTGAGGCCAATCTGGTCTACACACTGAGCTCCAGGACAGCCAGGACTACATAGAGAGACCCTATCTCAAGAAACCAAAACTAAACTAAGAAAGAACTCCATGAAATCTTGTGAAGCTCTAGTGAGGAAAATGACACGAGGAAGCATAAATTCAATAACCAAGGGCAGATACTGAACAAGCCCCTAGACATGCCCTATGTTAACTTTGGACACTGTCATGAGCAAACTTGTCATAAGGCAACCCTGCCAGTTTAAGGCCTGCTGTGAATTCCTGCCCCTTCATGCTTTCAGAATAATTAGTCAGGTTTTGACCCAATATTAAATATTTGCTCTGCATTCTCACTTAGTTCTGCTTGTCTAGGATGGCCTTTCACATTAAATACATGACCTAGCATCCTTTAAACTTTTCTTACTGTTTTGGCCCAGATCTTGGTTTACATTTACAAAGCTGTTGCGAGGTATGGCGTGTGAATTTGCCTTCCTGCTGAGATACAGGGCAGAGCAAGTAACATTTAGAACAATGATGCTTGGAACGCCAGGGCTGCTTCTGCACTTCCTCTGCCAAGACTGGTTTTCAAAACCTTTTGATTGTGGCATCTACAAATGGCTCCATCACAGGGCAAACCACTGAACCTCCTGAGATGATCCTGAGTGTCAGGGGACACTAACAACACAGAGCCACTGCTGAATGAGACCACCCTAATTGTTTCACTCCAATCAACTCCAAGCTCAAGAGCAAACGGGGCAAAATAAAGCCTCAGGCTTCCCTCTGGGTGTTGGGAATTATTCCTTATCTTAGTATAAGAGCACTCTCTCAGCATGTGTGAGGCCCTGGTTTGGACCCCTAGTACTGCCAGAAAACAAAGCAAACAAAAACCAAACAGTTACTGTTATGGCTATAGTTGGGTACTATTTAGTAGTAGCTAAATTTAAATAAAGTTTTAGAATTTAAAGAAGCAAGCGGATTTGCTTACATGCAGCATAAAAATTGTACAGTGTTTAAATGTTTTATGATATATCTGTAGGAGTCTGTATATATAACAATGTATGTGAGGGTTAGAGGACAACTTGTGGGAGTTCTACCATGTGGGTCCCACTGGACGTGATGGCAATGCCTTTACTTGTTGAACCATCTCAGTGGACTCTGGACATATACTCTTTTATCTACATAGTCACCTTAATTCAAGTCAGACAAGTTAGCAGCTCCACTTCCAGAGGCTATAATTTTAAATAAGACAAGCAAAGCCATTGTCCCAGAAGAAATCTACATCAAGGAGCCTCTAAGGTCTGAACAACTTAATATAAATGGTTCTCTTAAGACCATGTTTGCCATTTGCTGTGGGACAATGGTTTGTACCCTGTCAATTGTATTTTAATAAAACTCTGATTGGCCAGTAGCCAGGAAGGAAGTATAGGTGGAACAACCAGGCAGGAAGTAGAGGTGGGGTGACGAGAACAGAATTCTGGGAAGAGGAAAGCTCATTCTACAGTAGTGATCCAGGCTCAGAGGAAGCAAGATATGACTGCT
>LOEQ01011334.1:0-15082 GCA_001685075.1 Bramus lutescens
GGGAGATGAGTTCATTTCTTCTCTTTTGTATGTTGACTGGTTTAAGCTATTAAATAGTTTTTGTTCTGGTACTTATTACATTGGTAATCTCTATGTCTAGCAAGGAAGGGACTTTGGTTTGTTATATTTTTCTAGCAAGTTTTATTGTATACACGATTTAAATTCCTAGATTCTTTCATCTAATTTCTTCATGAATGCCAATCAACACCTTTGCTTAGTCAGTGGATACACATTTTTGTCAGGTTTAAGTATTTTAGTCACTGTAATAACATATGATATACTTTAAAGACTATTAAAAGTTTACATTCTAAAAATTACCTGAATAGACCCTTTTAATAAACCAAGCATATTTCATAATTAAAAATTTCTAGATGTCAAATAGATGCAGATGACTTAGAACAAAAAAAAAGTTTGCTGCCCAATGTTACAGACATGATGACCTGAGTTGAATCCTTGTAACCCACCCATAAAGGTAGAAGAGAGACTTCACTCTTTAGTTGTTCTATAGACAGCTCCAGTATTGTACCAAGGCATGTGTGCTTGCCCCTCACATCACACGGGCACAAACACACACACGCACATACACACAAACACACACACACATGCACAGACACACACATACACAAACACACACACATGCACAAACACACACATGCACAAGCATACACACAATACACACAAAATGATAATAAATAAAATAAACATTTTAATAAAAACAGCTTTATTGAATCATACCCTCTTTGTTTGACAGTTCACTCCATAAAAGTATAGTCACTGTAGAGTTATCAGAAAGATGGTAATAAAATGAATTACAATTTTAAAAAGATCTGCAATTTTTAACCAGAGTTGAACTTGAAGTTGCTATTTGTAAATAATGCTTATGTATTCTTTCTGTATTATTGTTTCATTATCATTGGTTAGCATATGCCCTGTCCCTTATGTTTAATTCATTTTTTATGTTCCTATTGGTTTGAAGACAATTGTAAATTGAACGAATAGAAATGCCAGTCCTATACTATGTTCCTTAATGATTTACTGCCTTCAGTGGTATATAATATTCTCATTAGTAAGCATAAGCACTGTCCAGTGTAAGGCAATGGCATGCTTCCATGTCCTCTTCCTCAGCCATCAGACATTATTAATCAACCAATGTATTCTTTTCTAAACATTAGCCCCAATTTTTCTCAGTGCTTACATATGAGGTAGGCACAGCCAAAGACTGGATGATCTTGATTCTATCTAGCCCAACTAGACAAACTTTTATAAATTTGGAGATAATATCTATAGTTAAAATAAATATTGTACATTTAAATGAGCTTAGATAATTAAAGAGATTTAGGAATTCTGTTTGAAATCCTGTAGAACACATTTCTGACCATTTAATTCATTAGTATAGAATTGATGGCAATGACGCAAATAGCTGGAACATCAATGAATAAGATAAATAAATCATACTGATTTTGAAGCTAAGATCCAGATCAGTGGATATTAACCCTAGGATTTAATAAGTAGCCATCACATACACTTTCATAGCCTCTCTCTCAATCCCGGCACTCTTCCAATAATCTATATTTGCATTTGACTTAAAAAATACCATCAAACCTAACCTGACTAGAGTGTTTCATATTTTCTTTCCTTTTCTATAGGAGAATCAGGGCTACTAGTTGGGGCTACATGGAATCTGAGCAGCGAGCTCCAGGGAAAGAAGAAAGGCACTCGTTGGCCTCAGTGTACCTCTACTTCAAGAACCTTCTGATCTGTCCAGGCCGTATCTAGACAGGATGGAAAAGGCTCCAAGAGGAATGACAACATCTATAGGCATGGTTTCAGTTTACAAGGTCAGTTGCTGAACATAAAAAGTAGAGGTGTTGAAAGAGTTCTTCCACTATTGTGCATATGACCAAACTCTGTTGGAATTCGGGAAACTAGTGATTATTCAAGGAAACTTCAGGGGAACATCAGCATGAAGGCAAGCATGACTGTACAGTGGGTCCTTAAACAAGAAATTGGACTTGAGCTAGAAACAGTGGAATATAAGCTGCATGGGCCATACTCGATAGCAAATTAATGTAATGATTGTGAAGAGATAAGGAGTAACTGGCTGCTCAAAGCCTCCCTGGTATTGCCAGCTTGGTTTGGAATTGCTATGAGCTGGGCTGTTTCTCATAGGTAGGACATGGTGCTCTCTCATGACGCATTATTTCATGGCACATCAGCATTGGACAGGGCTGTCCCACTATTATGATAAAGTTAAGGTGCACAAGCCTCCTTTATTTGTCTAAGGACAGACTGAAAACAAAGTCACCATGCAAACTACTAAGTCTCCCATATCCTGTGGCATGGCTGATGTGAGTCACTGTTGCTTCTTTACCAGCGCCCCTTTTATCCCTGCCCAGGCCAGAAAGAGATGATTTTACCACTACAGGTGACAACTGGAAACTGAATCCTGAAGACAGCAGTGCAAGTGGACCCTCATGGAAGGTCTTCAGAACCCAGGGTCCCCATTCTCCTGAGTAGGTTAAAACTGAATATAAAATGGGTTACACCGGCCAATCTGAACTTGACTCATGCTCTTTCTCTCATGGCTTTCTACCATGACCAATGCAAGAAGACTCTTACTAGAGATGACCCCTTAGTGTCTTCAGAATCATGTGCCACATAGGATCTGTTCATAAAGTGCATGGTCCATGGTACGACCATAACACAGACTAAGACAGCATCCACCCCTTCAATAATCTTCATCTTGGGGACTGGAGAGATGGCTCAGAGGTTAAGAGCACGGCTGCTCTTCCAGAGGTCCTGAGTTCAATTCCCACCAACCACATGGTAGCTCACAACCATCTGTACTGAGATCTGACGCCCTCCTCTGGCATGCGGGCATACATGGAGGCAGAATGTTGTATACATAATAAATAAATCTTTAAAAAAATAAAATAAATAATCTTCATCTTCTGATGGTGTCCAATACAGAGAAAAGCTTCACTTTCTTAAACCCCCTCTAAAATAATGAACTCTTTCAAAAACTATCTGACATAACCCAGATCCTGTAGCAAGTTCACTCTAATACCATAATTCTGTCTGAGACATTGCCAAGTTCCCATGTTGAATATTTATCCTCCCTCATGCAGTGCCAAGTAGTAATTCAAGTTTTTCAATTGCCAGTGTGTTCGTGGTGTTCTTTGATCATTGATGGGGGGAAAGTTATGGGTTCAATCTAAGATTCTTTTAAAGGACAGGATACACCAGACAGCACAGAGTTAAAGGCAGCTGTCAGCGCAGCACTTTTATTGCTGACACTGAGGACGTCGGAGCAAACCCCAGTCCAGCTACTAGCTATAAATTTCTATTTGATCATGGCCAAGTTAATTAGATGTGGTTAACTGGTACTCATTAATGTACTTGAACTGCTCTACATTATTTGCTTCAAATAAATTTAGCCTTTGAATCATTTGAATGCATGAACAAGAAGGATGAGGTGGTACACACATGTAATATCAGCACTCAGGAGAATCAAGCATTCAAGATCACTCTTGGCTATCTATTAACTTCAAAGCTAGCCTGAGCTACATAAGACTGTCTCCAAAAGTAAGATGAATGAATAAAATAAAATAATAGAATCTTATTAAATTGTAGGGTCCTCATAGGTGTGTGTGGTGGGGTAGGGTAGACTGTTCTACCCTATCTTCTGTTCTAATGTGCCTTGATCCCTATGTCCACAGTGTATGTGTAATAAATATGATTTGGTTTGCTTTGGCATTGGAGAGTATGCAAAACATACTACAGGGGCTGGAGGGATGGCCCAGTGGTTAAGAGCACTGGCTGTTCTTCTAGAGGTCATGAGTTCAATTCTCAGCAACCACAATGTGGCTCACAACCGTCTGTAATAAGATCTGGAGCCCTTTCTGGCCTACAGGCATACATTCAGGCTGAATACTATATACATAATAAATAATAAATAAACGAAACATACTACAAAGTAAGATTGTAATGGCAATTTAAAAAAAAAACAAAGTAAGGTTGTAATGGCAATTGCAAGAAGGAAATTGAAAGGCCTGAACTATCTAGAAACTGTGTTGGGTTTCATCTAATTGAACCCTTACTTTTCTGCAAATAACCATCAAATTCTCATGTTCAAAATCCCAGTGTCCCATAATCCCATTTTCCATTTCTTTATTAAGGAACTGGATAAACAGAAGAAAATCGAAAGTTATCTCAACCATTCCCCTATGTTTGTTTACTTGTCTCACTGGAGCCATCAGGATATGCCCATCGGAACTTTTATGAGGAGAGCAACCTGAAATCTTCATGACATCCCATGGGCTAGGCCATTCCTTCCCATTGCCTCTTCACTGACACTTTGTTGTACTGTACTTGAAAGGTTGCATCATAATCCTGGCTCTAGCACTGCATGATTCAAATTGTTCACTGAAGTATTTTTCTCCTAAGATTCTTTTTCACAGTTGAGCTAGTGAGGCCTTCCAAATTTTAACTTGGCATTTTCCATATTCCTTTCAGTGAAACAGAAAATATTGGAAGAAAATATGGATTCATGTCAACCACAGATTTTTTTTTTACTCAACAAATTCAGACTAAATTGCCAATACAACTTTCTTCATAATGACAATAAGGCCTTTTAAACTCAACCACAAATACTTTTTTAAATTTTATGTTGTGAACTAAATGAGAAACATATCAAACAAATGAATAGAACAAGCTGGTGTTCAAGAAGCAACCTTCTTGACCTAAGAGTTCATAAATTCTTTTACTTTTTATTCCATCGTTAATCATGTTACTTTCCTTATGAGGGGGCAAACTTGAAGCCCTGGAAAGCAAGTGTGCACTTAGCAAGGCTATTTTTTTATCACCCTCCTGATTTTCAGACTTTCTAAAATCGTCAAAGAAGAAAATAAAATGCTGCCTTTGGAGTTTTCATATGCAATAATTTCAATAGGATTTCATATCATATAGGTATCATGACCTACCTATGGTATAAGGCATAGGTCAGATTTCTCTCCACTGCACCCAGTGTTTAGATAACCATGACCTGATACAGGTGTGGACAGGCTGTCAAAACAGAACCCATTTTCTGCTTGAGCTTTAAATTTTAGTCCAAAAACACCATAACCCACTAGAGCAAGACATGGTAGCAGTTTGTGTAGCTACATTTGCAGTCCCATCTATCCTAATGTAAGTGCACAAAAGGCAGTTGCTTCTGTCACAGAAAGGAAAGCACACACTGTGGGATTCCATTTCTATGAGATCCCAGGAATAGGTACATAATTGCTGATAGGGAGCTATTATCTTTAAAAGGCAGACTTTCTATTTTATGTGATGAACACTTTTTATCTTAGTTAGGGTTTCTATTGCTGTGAAGAGACACCGTGACCACAGCAACTTTTAATAAGAAAAATATGTGGTTGAGGCTGGCTGACAGTTTCAAGAGTTTAGTTGGTTGTCATCATGGTAAGAAGCATTACAGTGCATAGGCAGATGTAGTACTGAACAAAGATCCCAGAGTTCTTCATCTGGATCAGCAGGCAGCAGGAAGAAAGAATGACACTGGGCCTGGCTTGAGTTTTTAAAACCTCAAAGCCCACCCCCAGTGACACACTTCCTCCAACAAGGCCACATCTCCTAACAGTGCGTATCCCTATGAGCTTGTGGGGGACAAGTTTTATTCAAACCACCACAAAAATCCTAGAAAAATGGCTTTACTAACTTCATATCCATGTCAGGCTTATGTATACAAAGTGGATCTGAGCTAAGGAAAGCAGAAAAATAGAGCTAGGTAAGAATCTGGGCTTCAAATATGAGATGAGTGGAAACAGTCTGTGAGATGACACAGACATGTCACCTAATGGGTAAGAAGGCACAAGCGCACAAAAGTGAGCATGTAGAAGCATGGTAAGATGTGGTTCTTGTTCTGTTTGTATTCTGTGGATTGTGGTTACTCAGCAAACTCATCACGCACAGTTTCTCTATTTCAATATAAAATACCAAAAATGTATTTATTAAGAAAAATATTTAACTGAAATATTTTTAAATGGTGCCAAAGATGACTATGTCCCATACAAAAATAAAAAATAAAAAAACATGATGCTTCCAAGCCTCACATTGTAGGCAGTTGAAATCAAGGCTATAGCACCACAGATGTATCTAACTTCAGGTGTGAAATTGGGAGGGGGGCATGAAAAACCTACTGAGTATGTACTAAACATGTTGAACCACTTTTTAGCCTTCCAGATAATGCAATACAGAAAATGACTCACAAAGTATTTGCATTATAATAGGTATGATGAGTAATCTAGAGGTGATTTAACACATGCAGGAAGATGAGTAGATGCAAGGTGCAAATACTTTATCTAGAAACTTCAACAATCATAGATGGTCCTGGAGCAATGTGAAAATACTTTATCTAGAAACTTCAATAATCATAGATGGTCCTGGAGCCTGTCTTTCTGCAATACCCAGTGTCCTCTAGCTGTGATAGCACTGTGTGTTCTGCCATCCAAGTATGATTAAGAAAATGAGGTGATTTCTTTTGTCACTTTAAACATGCAATCTGCCTTCTGTAACCCATTTGATGTTCATGTTCATAATTAGAGAACATTAGAGCATTCTAAAGTCAAAGAATATTTCTTTATAGCAAAGGAGATTCAAGGAGAAAAGTTGAATTACCTGGAACAAGCTGATGTCCATCATATTATTAAACAAAACAATGACCAACAGATTGTTCTACTTCATTAGGAAAAATAGTACATATATATAATGAAAACCCTCAAGCTACTGGAAGACCTTAAACTGGGTTTATAACACTGAATGCAAATAAATTCACAAACCTAATTCTTAAAGAAATAATCTGTATCTTTCCAAGATGAAAACAAGTCTTGCTAATTTATCAAAAGACCCCATAGCCTATCATGATAAGTCAAGGAAGTTAGCAAAATGTCTTTGTGGATTCAACAAGAGCAGTAGACTTTCATCTAGAGGGTTCAGTAGCCTCTATTCTCAGAAATTCCATCCATCCAATTTTGGCTTCATGGGACTCCTTATTTGAATGATATTTAGTACAAAGATAGTCTTAAATGTCCAGCTGAGAATGTCTACTAATTAATTTTTTTCTTTTACAATAATTAAAGACCTTTAGAAGTCATGATTTCTTCTTTTTAATTAGATGCAATGATTGGGAGGTATTTTACAATGCATAGCACTTTGCTCTAATTGCTTCCATTCCTCACTTCCTTTAATTAATTTCTGTGAAATGATAAAGCAGTATTTGCCTTTGGGCCTTTGCAAAAGTATGTGAAAGAGTTTCTGCTCTTGTAAAAGACACATCAGCATCTGGAACTGCTGCTACCCAACTGGCTTTGACCAAGAACAGTCTTGAGACAAGAACCAAGAAAGAAACTGTACATGGTAGAAATATTTTCATCATATATTTTCCTTGTTATCTTTAGTGCCCTCTTCATTGTGACTTTACTTGGTGACCTGAGCATTTGATGGATAAAGATTTATAGAGTGTTTTAATGGCTTCTGTAACTTTGTATAATATTTAATATCTTTTACCACTTCTCCTCAGTGTTTTGAAACCAACTTACCAACTTGTAGGCTTTTGACTCAGTACTTTAAAATACCATAGAATTCAGCTCATGCTTTGACCATTACTATCAATCCATTCCCAGTACATAGATAATTTTGGTGCCTAAGCTGCCTCAGAGCAGTGACTCCTATTTACTGACTCTTTCTCAATTTCAGCAGGAATCTCTGGTAAATTCCCATTGAATTTCAAATTTACACATCTAGCACACCTATATTCTACCATTGTTGAAGAGGAGTTATGTGTTTGAGGTGTTTGGTAAGATCATTGTTTGGTAAGATCATTTAGAATGACATGCTAAGATAAACAGCAACAACAGAAGATATCCTGTGTAATGATTACATGAACAACTAACTCAACAATATCTGTCTCCATTTTGATACCACAAAAGCACCATTTTTTATTTTTCTTATTTCTACTCTTATTTATCCTTGTATCACATTGTGCATGCTTTATTCATGTGTACTTTGTCATTTTAAGTAAATTGAATATTTCTCAAATGAAGGAACATCTGTGTCTCTGTGCACCACTGGGGTGGTCATGGAATGCTTGATCAAAGACAAACAGATAAATTAAATAGTTTATGAATAAAGTACAGGATTATAAAGTAAAAATCCCTTTCAAAATATATGAATACTATAAAATCTCAGTAATTTGTTTATAACATTTGAGAGACCTTTTTAGTGGCATGTAAAATAAATTTTTTTCCATATTTGGATTCTTGCTGATTCAAGCACATTTTTCAAACAAGTAGCATCCATATTCCCTGGGATCTGTTACCAGAGAGAAACTTTCTCTGCCGTCAAGCTGGCTGAATTGTACCGTGTACTTTAGCAAAATGTCTAGGAGATTAATAAACATATTAAAATTTTAACCCCAGGGTCTTCTACCAACAGTATCAATACCACACCAATATCTCAACCAGTACCATGACCACTACAATCGAATTTCTGTCACCACCAACATCACCATAATCACCACCACTACCACCACCTCCTTTATTTATTGAGTGTGAACATATGCTACAAATCCATACACATTTTGAAATCCTATGAGGAAAATATTACTTTATTATCAACTTATCTGATAAAATATAGTAGTTAATATTGATAATTGAGCCTCCCATACAATTTAACTTGGGCTTGAAAAATGTCTTCCCATCTGTATTCCAATGACTTTCACTTGAAGTTGAGCATCAAGTCAATAACAGAAATGATCATTTCGAGAAAAGATTCCAGCCAAACAACAGAAGTTGACTTTGCAACGTTATCTTTTGAAGTATGACTTATTTTTTGTTTTTTTAATCAAATTTATTCTATTTATTTGTTTGCTTGCTTGTTTATTTCTTTATTTTACAGACCATCTGCAATTTCCTCTCCCTCTTCTCCTCCCAATCCCTTCTCTTCAACCTTCCTCTGTTCCTAGATCCCAATCCGCTCCTCCGTTTCTATTTAGGAAAGGACAGACCCCCATGAGCATCAACAAAACATGGCATGTCAAGTTGCAGTAAGATTAAGCATCTTAAGTAGGATGACCCAGTATGAGGAGTAGGGTCCCAAAAGCCTGTAAAAGAGTCCCTGCTCCTCCTGTTAGGAGTCCCACAAGAGGAACAAGCTACACAGCCGTAACATGTATGCAGAGTGCTTAGGTCAGTCCCATGCAAGCTCTCTGTCAGTTCAGTCTCTGCTAACCCTTGTGATCCTAGGTTTGTTGATTCTGTGAGGTGGTTTGTTTCCTTTGTTTGCTTGTTTGTTTGTTTGTTTGTTTGTTGTGCTGTCCTTGACTCCTCTGACTCCTACAATCCTTTCTCCCTCTATTGTGCAGGATTCCCCAAGCTCCACCTAATGTGTGGCTGTGGATTTGCATTTATTTCATCAGTTGCTGGATGATGCCTCCCTGATGACAATTGAGCTAGGCACAAATCTGTTCACTGGAGGCAGCCAGTTCAGGCTACATAACTGCTATTGCTAGGAGCTGAAGTTGGTGTCTTCCTCCTAGATTTCTAGGAGGTTCCCTTGTACCAGGTTTTCACTTAACCCGAAATGCCCCCCCTTCCCTTTCCACTCCCATTCCCTGCAAACTGATTGCTCATGTTCCCACCCCAACCCACCCTCAGTCCACTAAAATATCTCTTCTATTTCCCATTCCCAGGGAGTTTTGGGGATTTTGAGATTTGATTTTGTGTATGTGGAAATCAGGAATCAACTTTTAGGAGTAGGTCTCCTCTTTCTATCATTCAGGTTGTGGGGCTGAGCTTGGGCTGTCAGGTTTAGCAGCTGACCACTTTACCTGCTGGTCCATCTGGACAGCCATGTTTTCGAGTTTTTAATAAATTCACAGCTGTATGGGTAAAAATCTTCAAAAGAAAATTACATGAGGTTTTTGCATGAAGCAGGCACATATGCCAGTGTTTCACATGCATATGAACATCAGCTTCGGGTATAGCGCCCCATCACTGGATCCTATGACTCAGAATTTTGGGCTAAAATTGCTTGCCACTGAGCCACAGAGACCCTCCTATATTCCTTCCTCAGGGATGGATTGCAGACACACATTGCAGATCACACATAATTTTTTTAGGCAAGTTTAGGGATTTGAATTCAGGCCCTCATGTGTGCACATCAAGACATCAAGCATTTTATTGCCTGAACCATCTCTGCACACCCTAAACACTTGTTTTTAGTAATCTAATGGTCAGCTTCATTTTTGAAAGTTAAATAAATTCTACAGAACTATTTGAAGGTGAAATCTAAAACAGTTGAGAAACACTGAATTTAGATATCAGTTGGTGTGCTAGCTAGTTTTCTGTCAACTTGATACAAGCTAGAGTCATCTGAAATAAGAGAACTTCATTTGAGAAAATAAGACTGGGTTATTGGCAGGGCTGTAGGGCATTTTCTTAATTAGCGGTAAATGCAGGAGGGTCCAGCCCATTTGGGATAGTGTGACCCATGGACTGGTGGTTCTGAGTGCTGTGAGAAACCAGGTTGAGCAAACCATGAGGAGCAAGCCAGTAAGCAGCATCCCTCCATGGCCTTTGCATCAGTACCTGCCTCCAAGTTTCTGTCCTGTTTGAGTTCCTTCTCTGACTTCCTTCAGTGATGGACTACAATATGGAAGTGTAAGCCAAGAAAATCCTTTCCTCCTCAGGTTGCTTCGGTCATGGTACTTATCACAACAATAATATCCTAACTGAGACAGCTGGTTCAGTTTTTGTATACATACTCATTTGTGTAAACTTGGCCATATTTCTTCCTCTTACCATTGATGTCCATCTCTACAACTCAAGAATAATAATTCTCACTTGTGTAACACTGTAAATGATAACTTAGAGAGTGTGCATAAGAAACATTCTTTGAAAACTTATATGACGGGTTGAATGGGAAAGATCTCCATGGGGTCATATGTTTAAATATTCAGTCCCCGTTAGTAAAACTGCTTAGGGAAGATTAGGATGTGTGGCCTTGTGAGAGAAGATATGCTAGTAAGGGTGGGCTTGGAGGTTTCCAAAGCCTATTGTGATTCCCCATATGCGCTCTCTACTTGTGAGTCAAGCATATACCATACTTTGATCATTTATACCTCTGTTACCTCCCATCTCCTTGACCTCCTTCCTTTTCCCTAACAGTTCTACTATTTTAATGCCCCTTTGCCCCGAGATTACACATAGGAGTGAAGGCATGCAGCACTTGTCTTTCTCAGCCGGCATTGTTTCATTTAGCATGATCACTTATTCCATCCATTTCTTTCAAATGATAGGGTTTAATTTTCCTTTGTAGCTAAATAGAACTTCACTTTGTATACACACCACATTTTATTCATTCATGTATCTTCTGAGGGACCCCTCTTTTTATTATATAACTTAGCTATCAATGATAATGCTGCTATTGGTACGGGCATACAGCTTTGATTGTGGAGGTAGGTGGCCATTTGAACCACTTGGGAGAAGTATCTGCTCAGTTCACATATCATCTGTTTGGTGATTTGATCACTTAGTATTTGAGTGTCATATATTTTCAGTTCTTTATATATTCTAGATATTAATCCTCTACCAGAAATCATTCATTCCTCCCAGGCTGTCTCTATATGATGTTGGTTTCTATGCTATGCAGAAGCTTTTTAACTTGGTTGAATCCTTTAGGCAAGTTCTTACTATGATTTCTGAAATACTTGAGTTGTGTCCATTGCTTATGCCCATGTCAATAAGTGCTTTCCCATCATTTATCGTTTTCTTGTAATATTTTCAAATCTTTCTCTTTTTTTATTTGGTTTTTGAGACAGGGTTTCTCTATACCTTTGGAGCCTATCCTAGAACCAGCTCTTGTAGAACAGGCTGGCCTCGAACTCACAGAGCTCCGCCTGCCTCTGCCTCCCGAGTGGTGAGATTAAAGGTGTGCACCACCACCACCCAGCATTATTTTCAAATCTTTTTTTTTTAGTTTTATTTATTAATTATGGATACAGTATTCTGCCTGCATGTATCCCTGAGCCATCTCTCCAGCCCTCAAACCTTAATTTTCAATTTGTTATCTACCTTAAGATGAATTTGTGTCAGGGTAAGAGTGACTGATTTTCTACTCCTGCAAGTGGATAGTTTACCCTACATTTTTATATTAAATTAATTCTGGCAATTAGTAAACATAGAATGTCTTCTACTTCCTAGTGTCATCTTTATTTCTTTCTTCAATGTTCTATACAAGTCATTATCCTCTTCAGTTAAGTATATTCTTGTGTATTTTTGAGATTATTTTGGATGGAGTTATTTTTTGTTATTTCTTCTCCATTGCTTGGCATTAGTTATACAGAAAAGCTGCTGTATTTGGTATGCTGTTTATCCTTCTACTGTACTGAAAGTGTTTACAGATCTAGGTATTCTGGAAGGGGCTTTAAGAGTCTTAAAATATAAAATGTTACCATATGTAAATGGTGACAATTTGGCTTCTTCCTTTCCTATTTGCAACCCTTTATTTATTCCTTATTGTTCTGGATATTGCAATTAATATGTTTATACAAATGTTTATGTAAATACATTTGTCTCACTCCTGATTTAAGAGGAAATGCCTTCAGTTTTTTCCACTCAAAACATTGGCTATTGGCCTGTCATATACAATTTTATAATATTACAGTATGATCCTTTAATTACTAGCTTCTTGGAGTCTCCTTTAATGAATTTATGTTGCATTTTAGTGATCCACTGAGATAATCATGTGCATTTTTTTGGTCATGGACTTTCCCAGGCCACGATTTTAAAAATGTACCTTAAGATAAGCACATTGGTCAGTAATAAGGTGATCTCAAAATACTGCCTTATCAATTTTATTAAGTGAAGAGTCACATGAATTACTGAGCTAAAGATTCCTGTTAGCTTCATCTTGATTATGCATTTAGTTTAGTGTCCCCTTGTGATAAAACTTAGAAAATGAAGAGATGTGGTAATGTTCACTGAAACCTTGCTAGTCTTACATTGAGCAGAGAAACTGGTCTGTCTAGTATAACTCCCTTTGTCTTGTGCTGCTATAACAGCATGCCAGAAACAAGGTCATTTAAAAACAACATAAACTGAGTTTTTACATTTTATAGAAACTGGCAAATCCAAGATGGAGGCATTCATGGATTTGCTGTCTGGTAACTGAAGTTCTTTATTTCTAAGATGGCTCTTTTTTTTACTGTGTCTTCCAAAGGGGCCCTGGGTCCTCACAGACCAAAGAAAGCAAAAGGCTCAGGGTTAAACTAGCTCCTGCCATAATCTTTATAAGACAGTAACACTGCGAATGAGGTGGAGCCCTTTGGCCTAACAAGCTCCTCAGTGCCCCACCTCTTTTTTTAAATCTGAATTGCTGTTTTATGTGTATTAATGTTTGTATGTTGTATGTGCACACATATGTGCAGTGCCATGAATAGAAACCAGAAGAGAAATGTCGGATCCCCTGGAATTGAAGTTATAGATGGCTGTGAGCCACTATATAGGTGCTTGGAATTGAACCCACATCCTCTGTAAGATCAACCAGTGCCTTTAACTACTAACCATTACTCCAGCCTATATCCTACCTCTGAATACTTGTATACTGGAAGACACCTAAACATGAGTTTTAAAGAGAATATATATATTCCAGCCATAGCAGAACCTACACTCTATTTTAATGGCATATACTATATGATGACCATTTTTTTCTCCTCTAGAATAGTGTCAGTCTCAATCTTACTTGTTGTTTTTTTTAAAAAAGACAAATATTATTTGGGTCATAGCCCACAGTTATGTGTATTCTTGCTTGATGTGTTTTCACATGTCCTAGCTGTAAAGAGCTGAGAGCTTTCAAGTGCCTCCGAGGCCTCGTCAAATCATAATCCTCCCAGACATTGTCTCCATTAACTAATGGCCTCCTCATTGATCTGAGCTTTCACCGTCTCCTGCAATTGTCTATAAAATGATCTTCCTGTCCTTAATGTTAGTGCTCACTAAATCCACACTCCACGCTACCTTCAACTCTCTTCTTTCTTCATACATGCATCAGTGGATTCTGCTTTCAAAAATGTTATTGCTTCTTTATCAACTGTAGTAGTAATGGTAGCTAACATTTTCCCACACAGATTCAGTGCTGTGCAATGCTATGCACATATAATTTATTCCTTTAAGGTTCAAATGTGGTAAGAATTAACCTCACACTTACCTTGTCAATTAGTTTCAGAGAGACCACACAAATGGCTAAGAGTCATAAGGTCTAGAATTCAATTTTGCTTCATTTCAGACTCATCTATCCACCTGTCTTTGGCCATTGTCTACAGGAAAACTAGTAAGGCTTTTACTCTATAATCTAATACTCTCCATACAATAATTTGCTATCATCTCAACTGGGTCTTCTATAAGGTGACTGCAATTTAGAGATGTATATTCCATTAACCATGAACATGTCTTGTGTTTCATTATTAATATGCTAATATGTTTTAAAATGGTACTGCTATCTTCTTGCCCTTAATGTTCTTTCTCCCACTATGAATGTTCAAATGGCCTATAACCCTTGGATGCCAAGACCTGTGTAGTAGCATTTCATTTGTATTTTAATAAATATAGCTTGCCTGAGGATCAGAAGAGTAAAATAGCCACACTGGCCAGCCTTACATATCAGGCAACAGTGACACACACCTTTAATCCCAGTAGCCACACTAGTTTCCCATAGAAACCAGGCAGTGCATGCCTTTAATCCCAGCCCTAGAGAGGAATATAAAATGGGAGGAGACAGTTCACATACATAGCCTCATTCTGAGATTCCTGGAGGCAGGATCACCATTTCAGATTGAGATAGAGGTAAGAGCTAGTGGCTGTCTGTTTGCCTTTCTAACCTTCAGGTTGAACCCCAATTTCTGTCTCTGAGTTTTATTAATTGTGTTTCAGATCTCTGTTAAATTTTCTGAGAGTTTCGATCAAAATTAAGCTCCCTTTGTTCCACATTCTAGGATTTCTTTTTTAACCTTCTTTTTTATTAATTT
>LOEQ01011335.1:4516-15144 GCA_001685075.1 Bramus lutescens
TGTGTGTAAACTACAGACTCATTTAAAATGGCAATGGTTCCTTTTGTGGAATAATAGAGAAAATCATAGCAGCCCTTTGTTTACAAAGTACTGTGCTAGCCATCAAACAGGCAGAAAATTGCATTATAAAAACTACCAACTGTTAGAAACTCCACATGGTAGGAAAGACAGCATCTACTAAAATCATCACAGCTGCTCCGTGTTTTATCAAGGAAGTCTATTGAAGTCATTGACATGTATGATAGAATACAAGGTGTGCTGGAGAAACAATGAGACCAAAGTGACAGAACTAAGGTAACCAGGACATATTTAACGTGAAAGGAAGGCAGAGAGAAAGCAGGGGCACGATTGATTTATAGAACAGGAGGAACTGCCAGGCAGTGATGGCACATGCTTTAATCCCAGCACCCGGGGGGCAGAAGCACGTGGATCTCTGTGAGTTCCAGGTCAGCCAGGTCTACAGAGCGAGTTCCAGGACAAGCTCAAAAACCACACAGGAAACCCTGTCTTGAAAAAAAATAAACAAATAAACAAACAAACAAAGATTTGGGGAAAATGTGGTGTTTAAGGAAAGCGTAGGACATCGTGAGTAAACCTGGCTGCATGCTTTAAGAAATAACAGTTATTCTAATAACAAGTTATTCCAACAAACAAGTTATTCTAATAACAAACAAGCAAAAATAAAAGATCGCATATGGTCAAGAGACAGAGGATGAGATAAAGGCAGTAAAATCACATATGTAGAAGCTGTCATTCTGCTTGAGTGGCTGGGTTTAAAGGTTTGCAAACATGTTTCTCCTGCACTTACAAAGAATGACAAAATAAACAGTCCAGTACTTTTTCTCCATCTATGAAACACGTGATAATTCAGTATCAGCTCTAACTCTTTATACTCTGGTCATTCAACAAATCCTTGAAGAGTGTCCAATGACTATTATTTCCACTGTCCAAGTCAAGAGTCAGTAGTGGCTGAGAGGTTACAGGATTGATGCTGCTGGGATTCTGAAGACATCCCTCACCTTAAGCTCCTTCGAGCAACGACATAGCTTTTATACCATCTTGACATTCATCGCTTTTCCTCATATCTCTATAATAAACCACCTGGTGCCTAAGAACCTGACACACATCAGCCTCCAGTCATCTTTGCAGGACTCACATCCACTTAGAGAATCCAGAGTGACATTGTATGGTTCAACACCTCTGCCTTGAAATTATGGCAGTGACAAGTCAAGGTGATTCAGAGTTTTGTGTTCATTTAAATTGTATTAATTTCGGTAATAAAAAATTAAAGCAACAGATAAAATTGACATTTATAAATATATATTTGTCAAACAATGCAAACTCATTTCAAACTAGTCTATGCTCTATATGCCTTTTATAGACAATGACAAAGAAACAGAAGCAGTAGGTGTGACAGGCAGGCAAATTTTGAGGAACGATGCTGAAAATAGAATAGGAATATATTGCACGCTCTCATGAAATGGTGATATCCTAGTCCTCCAGTTAATCCTGGAACCAGGGTGGCTGATCCTGGTGGAAACGTTATAAACTGAATCTCTGCATGGAGAAAGAGTTGGATTTTTATGAATCCAACTTCAAGCTTTCAAATCATAATTGTCATTATTGAACACTTAATCTTTGTTGACTTTATTCTAAGTAAATGGCAAAGCTTCTTGAATCAATAGTCCTGGCAAACATATGAAACCATAGTAATTATTCTCCTTTAAAAAGGTCCTAGGGCTTCAAGGAATTTAGTGAGTGCAGGTTAATCAATGCTGAGCCTTAAAACCAATTGTTTACCCTTTCATAAGGTGACTCCATGAAAAGGACATGTCCATAGTTTCATAAATTGCATGGGGGAATTTGACAACTAACCAGATAATACTCCATCCACCCTCAAACTCTGTGGAATCAATTTCCTGGAAACAAAGTTGCCATATTGTGTTTGATTATATGTCTTTATCTGGTTCACAACTTTTGAAGTTATATGGATTAGGCAAATGGGAGGAAATAAGTCTGTGAAACTGGGAGCCCCAAAACACCTCGAATCAACATTCTAAAACTTTGATCAATGATTATAAGAGTAAAAGAGTCAGGTACCCTAGGCTTTCATTTCTCTAATACTGTTGTGTGAGAAAAATGGTATTTGTGATGTCATTTGTAAATATATAGAAGTAAACAATGATATCTCTATGAAACATTTAAGTTTTACTCTCTCAATATATATTATATCTTAATTACTCTGTAAAAAAAAAGCATCTTCAAAGACGTTGGCTCAAAAAAAAAAGGTTTTAAAGCAGTAGGTATTGTAACATTAATATTTTGTCAGGGGTTCACATATCTTAAATGTTCATCTTATGCATTGGATGAGAAACTTTAGTACTTGTATGCATGTTTATATGTTTTGTTTTGGTTTTTTGGATTTTCGAGATGGGGTTTCTCTGTAGCATCGGAGCCTGTCCTACAACTAGCTCTTGTAGAGGAGGTTGGCCTTGAACTCACAGAGATCCACTTGTCTCTGCCTCTCAAGTGCTGGGATTAAAGGTGTGTGCCACCACTGCCCAGCTTGTTTATACGTTTTATGAAAAGGTACTTTTGAAAAGTAACAGTGGGTCAAAAGTTCTTCAGAAGACACAAATAAAGCATGAAATTTTTCATGAGTGACAATCAGTAGTAGATAAGATCCTCCTGCTGCTCTTTTTCTTACAAGAGATTTACTTTAAACAACTGGTGAATGGTTTTTTCAACTTTTCTTCATATAAATATTTTTGAAAGCTTCCTTACAATTGAAAGTTCAGTCAGGTACTTCTTAAGGATCTTGGAGTCATCTATTAGATATGTAATGATAGGGGAAATAGAATTCCTGTTTTCCATTCTATAAGGACATGAGGGCCAGGTTGAAGGAGGAAGTTACACAGAGATGTATACAAGTTTGAAAACTACCTCTGGCACAAAGAAAGAAAAAGCTTATTTGCTTAATATGAAGTAAAAAGAAATCAGTAAATGATACCCAGCTTCTTTTTAATCTCAGCATGTTAAACTCTAGAATTTTTTTTCCTTTAGTGCATTAAACTTGATTTTCCCTTCTGTTAACAGGGTCTGAGTGTCTTCCTTGCCTCTATTCTTTTGCTCAGATTAAGTGTTGCTTTGGTAGTAAGGGGTAGAAGCTCCAAGGAGATTGATTGGATATCACTGATCAACCATATTATTTCATGAGCAAAGTGAAAAAATAATACAACAGACATCACTGTGGTGTGTAGTATAGCAAAGGAGTAAAGGAGTATGGCAGTATACAGTAGGAAGCAGAGGGGGCTATGGAGGCAGAAGGAGAATTCTAATCACTCCATCAAATGAAAAGTGAGGTACACAGCCAGTTTGTGACTTTGAGGAAAAATCTCAAAATCTGTTGAGTGTAGTAAGCAGAACTTAAGGAAGAATATGAATGATCAAAATACATCATTGCTTCAATGGACAGACTATAAATACTGTTAGAATTGGCCATTAACAATTATTTTAGCTACTGGTTATATTGAATTAATAAATATCATTGGCCCTCCAGTCCCTAAAATAAGCCATCAGTAGCCTGTGGTTTCACATTTCACAAAAGACAAATCATCAGCTTAGCCCAACTCCCCTTTTCTGACCTATTTTCTTCATTTCAGTGTTCATACAGCAGTTCATTTTACTCATTAAGTCTCATTATTAAAGTACTTTGATTATTATTTAGACCAAATTACACAGTAATATGTTTATATTAAACTGAAGGAAGCAGTATGAAAAGATATTATCATGGAAGCTGACCAGATAGATCATGGGCTCTAGTAAGAAACTTACAACCATTAAATTGCTAAAGACACAAAGAAGCAAAATGATGCTTGATATTGTGATACTTATACATCAGACCACTGTTCTTTCAGAGGAGATTCTTAGAGTACTTATGAATTAAAACAGAAGCCCACAACTGGAGATGTGAAGAGTGAGAAACATTGGCGTACTTGGCCCTAATTGGGATTTTAAAAATCTAACCCTCACCACAAGGCTCAGTGATGAAAGAGGATGAGGAGGCAGAAAATTGGTAGAGTCAGACAAAGAGGATGACACTAAGGAAATAACATCTTCCAGACACAAGAGCACTTGTACACATTATGAAATCACAGAAACTGTGACAGCACACAAGAAAGTTATTTAAGTTCAACACAGACAAAATCCCAATTCCGAGAGGAGAAAGTAGTCACAAATCTTACCCAGTTCTAAAAACCTATTTGCAATTGATATCTGCTAGGAAAGGAAAATAATCAATTTTCTCCAGTGGGGAAAGTCAATGCCTATGTTAAACACAGCACAGGTCAAACTTAAGGCCGAGACGTTTTGGGGCAACAAAATACAGACTTGATGCTTTTTGTTTGCTGGTTTTGGTTTGTATGTTTTTTTTTATCTGTTTTTGAAGTTTATGTTTTGTTTTTGATACATTTGACATACTTTTATTATTTTTAGGTTGGTTTAATTTTCAATCTTATTCTATATTTTTATTCTTTTTCTTTTCAGAACGAGAGAGGACATGAAGTGTAGGTAAGGAGGTGAAGAGGAACTTGGAGGAAGTAGAAAGAGGAAGAATTTGACCATAACACGGTGCAAAAATTAAATAAAATGTATTATTAGAACTGATGAAAATAGTTATTCAAAAGTCCTGCATATTTTTCTTCATGGGCAAACACCGTGTAGTATTCTAAACAAAGAGAGGTGGGGAAAAGGAGAGTTAAACAAAATAGAATTTATTTTTCTTCAGTAATTTTATATACTTCTGTAAATTGTATTTTGACAAACAAAACACTCTTGCCCAAGTGTTTGTTGACTCATTTTTAATCACAGTTACTATATTAGACTAATATTTTAGCCCTCTTTGCATTTTTGTGGGATTTACATTACATAAGTAGTTTTTTAAATTAATATGCAAATACTAGACAATACTAGACAAGTGATTGTAAGGCAAAATTTAGCTGTCCATTTAAAATCCATTTTGATGAGTTGTCAGTCAGGTAATACGTTGTTATGATAAGACTCCTTTGTAACTCCTGTGTAACACCAGGGCCTGCATATGGGGGTTTCTGTCCCGCCCAGTTCCCTGGGCTGGCAAGTCCCAAAGAAAATCTCACAGAGTCTCTATAAGTTATAAACCGTTACTACGGTGTCTGGACAGGACTGTGAGAGAAAGCTTCCTTCTTCCCAGAATACTCCTGTTCTCCTTGACCCACCTCTACTCTTTGTCTGGATGTCCCACCTATACCTCTTGCCTGGCTACTGACCAAATCAGCGTTTATTTAAAACATGATTGACAGAATACAGAATTGTACCATACCACTCCTGTGCAACCACTGTGGTGTTTGTTTGATGCTTCTCAAAACTAGAGAATTTCATTGACAAATATAGGAAGGAATTTCTAATCTGATTTTAAAAATGCACAAAAGATTTTTCCTAGTTCCTTTCTATTTTTCAGTATGACTCAAACAGACACAAATTAATGCAAGTTAGGTTGTGTAAAGTGAAGAAGGACACTTAAAAGAATTTCCACACTTGCTCAGAATTGAGACTAATAGAGGATTATTTATGTGTAGACTCACAAATCACAATCCTCTGCTGGAATGGAGAATAGCAACTGAATCCCACAGCCCAAAAACAGAGGCGGGAAGCAAGCTTTACATCAACATAAATAGTATAAGAGGCCACGCCCAAGTGGGGAGGTAACTTAAAGGCTACTGGCAATAGGAATTCCTGCAGCAGTAAAGTTTAAAGCTTTCCTTATAGATTGTGTAAATGTGACTCATTTTAATTTATTAAAATGCTTACTTTCCCATTTTATAACACTCTTTTTAGTTTTATACACATATATATATGTAAATAATATACTTAAAATATGTGTATCTTCAATATGAACATAAAATAGCTATGAAAGATAGATGCCAGGTTATGAGAGAAATTGAATATATTTCCATAATTATAAGCTTACATTCTCATGACACTCTAAAAATATCCAGTATTTATCTTTAGTGTCTGAATCGTTCTGTTTTGCATAATGTGACTAGATTGTTTTAAACATGGGGAATTCTCTGTTGTCCACTGTTACATGTTCTTACTCCCAATGCATTTCTGAGTCAAGTGTTCTAATCCAGAGCAGTAAATTCCGCCATCCACCTGGATCATGAATTCTTTTTTGTCTTCAACAACTTTTCAGATTTTGTTGCATTTTCTTTCTCTTGATTCCTCTATCTGTAAGACTTTGCCCATTTTCTTGAAGTTTATTTTGTGCTTTGAAGAGGAAAAACTTCCCTTGGGAGCCATCTGCAACTCTGAAGCCCACAGAAGTTCTTGGGAAATATTTGTAATGTTGCCATCTACCTGAGTGGCATAAAAGACCTGAAACTTCTCTAAACATATGAAACACCATCCCGGACATTTAGGTATTTTGAAACAAAACAGCTTGCATGTGGAAATTATGTTAATCCTGGAACACCAGATTCTATAAATCATGAGTTTTTAGCAGAGTTGAGCTATTCGATTGTAATCAGTAAAAATATTAAACTTGATAACAACAAGGTAATCTTTTGTGAGATTTTATACAAATAAAAATATAAAACAAAATGTCCTTGAAAAATAAAATATGCATTTTAATGCTTAGAAAATTAAATTTTAACTGAGAAATTTTAAAACTGTATATATTTACTGATAAATTAATGAGAAGAACATCTGGAATATTATTGTATTTTCTTTGAGAAATCAATTAACATTTCCCTGAAACCGATAAGTGTCCTGATAAGATGCTGTCTCATTTAAAATACCAAGCTCATAAAGTCAAACAGCCAGAAATATGTTAAACAAACTATAACACAGTCCAGTTCTCACAACACTAATTAAAACAATGGTAGTCACTGTCTTTTATTATGTTATTACAAAATGTCAGAGATTTTTGAAGGTGAAAGTAACTAAATTGACTTACACTCTTTTGTAATTGCATGAGTCATGATGAAAAAGAGATCAGTCTCTCAGTAGATAATATATAGAAAAAAATCAAATAATACATGTTACAAGAAAGACCAATGACATAGAGATAATGTATAAATAGTATGTGCAAGTGCTTATAAGACTTTGATAGCTATATAAGTACAAAGAAGACAGAATTAAACACAGAAAGCTCCTGATGGCGCTTTTACAAGTTAAATGTAAAGAAAAATAGACGTCATTGCCAATTTCAAGTATAAGTGATAGACAAGATATGTAAAGTGCTGATTGAATCGTTTGTGTTTACTGGGATTTGTTGAGACCATCTTTCAGTACAGAATTGGACAGGTATATTTTATATTTATGTTTTAATTTGTAATTGTCATGTAAAATTATCAAAAAGATTTATAAACGTTTTCTTCTTGGGAGGAGGATGGAGGTAACAAGGATGTGGGGTAGACCAGGGAAGACTGAGAAGTGAGTGTGATTGGGTTTATGAACTGAAATTCCCAAATAATCAATAAAAATAATATGGCAAAAAGATTCTCAAATAAATTATTCTATCACTGACATTATTGGAGGGTAAAGCTAAAAGGATATGGAGCCAAAAATGAGAAGATTAAAGTGTATACACACTAAATTCTTTTTAATCTAGTTACATTCCAGCTTTTTTTTCAGTTAAATTACATTTATTGCATTGTACAAGCTGTTTCAAAGGGCAATCTGCTCTGCTCCAAAATGCTGAAAAGTGTTGAAAGATGAAGAATAAGACAAATATATGTAGCAACAGCTTTGAATAACGCTGGTGTTTAACTGAAAAGCCAAGAAAATGGGTTTTAAAATTTGACAAGCTAGTTTGCAGCCTCTTGGAAGATGATTACATATTTTCCTTCTTAGTCTCCTAATAATTCCTCTAACTTTCCAAAATGAAAAATTCCCATAAGTGGAAGATGCTCACTGTTGGACTGCATTGTTCTTGAATGCATTTCTAGATTCTGAATTAATTCTGTATCAGAAGTTTGCATTGGTTTCTATATGGCAATACCATTTTTGATGTCTGTTTTTGTGTGCAGTTTTTATTATTCATTCATGATAATGTCTCCCTAGCTTCCCTGTTGACAGGAAAATGACTAATACTCATTAAATAAATGAATGAAACTATCAATACTTTGTAATTGGAATAGAATAGATTTAAGAGTTTATTATACTTCCAAAATAATTGTTTTGTACTATTACTTTATGTTTTAATATTTTAGTTATTTTTATTTTTATGCTTAGATTATTTGATTTATGTTTTGATATACACATTTATCACATTTTGTTTCATTTTTAATTTGGTCTTATAAGTTTTCTACCATTATTTTTATTATAAAAGCCTATGACTTTTCTGTTTTAATGTAACTGATATAAAAGTTATCACAATCTTGATTCAATAGTTGTTTATGTAAACTTTGTGTGAGCAAAATTTGAAATTTCAGTTTTCTTTGATTCTTTAAATATTTTGTTTAGAAGCAAGTATTAGTAATGCTCATAAAATATTTACTACAAATCTTTTCACAAAATAATTTTTTAATACATATATTCATTAGATAAAGATTAGTAAATACATTTCCTATATTATCTCATTATGTAAGTTATAGGCCGCTGACTCTTCTGCATCTCAATTTCTTCAAAACCTAGAGATTGTATTTTAGATACAAATTAGTTGTCAAATACACTATAATAATGTAGTCAATGGTTGTTTATCACACATCATGAGTACACAAATTTTAATGAATTCTAATTTTCCAGGTTAACTATAACATTTGTGTTCCCTGAGAACTGTCATCTTAGAGTCAGATTCCTCATCAATTTTATTATGTTAACAAGTTAATTGAACAGGAGAAATTGAGCTTGCACACTTGTGAGCTAAGGATTGTATAGAGGAGGAAAAATGTGTACACTGAATTTTGAAAAAATTCTAAAAGAAAATGTAGTTTTTGTTTTGCAATACAAAATCTTCATGGTAACGTATTTCTTTTTATTTAAAAGAGCATCCAAAGATGTGTGGTCTTCTATTTCTAAACATCATAATTATGGTAGAAACAGAATAAAATGGAATTGAGTTTATCCAGGTTGGCAGTTTAACTAAGTGAATAGAATAAGAGAAAGAAAAATATATACATGTGAAGAATTAGACTAATAATGAAATACAATGAAGTGAAGGTATAAGATAAATGAAAGTGTCCATCTGACTATGAAGATGAGCAACTGGAGTGATTCCAAAGTTTTATCACTGTGGAGAAAAAATGTTAGGGAATTGAGAGCATTGAGGAATTTGCAGATATTTTAAAGAAAGGATTTTTTGCATCATTTCTTGCAATGTCCGAGTCTAGGCAGTTATTTGAAAACATGCAAAGGATCTGTACAGCAAATACAGCACATCGGCCACGGAGAGTACTTCTTTTCTGGAGTAATGGTTATAACAAATAACGAGTTACTGCTTGGGTGAGCAGGTAAACCAGTAGAGACAGACTTGATTGTATTTGAGCTAAAGATGAAGTGGTCTTTGAGTGGAGGTTTTTCAGAATAGGATATGTTTTAATAGTGACAAACTGGAAAATCCAGCATGTTGAGTGGGTTTAAAGAGGTAAGATATTTGGAGTCATAGGGATTTTTGAAAGACTTTCATGCAAAAAGGATGAAGGGAATTCCTATTACACATAGCAGCGTGGACAGCAACGCAAGCTTTCTTTGTGTTTTGCAGAAGTGTAAGAATGTGAGGCACACACTTTAGACCCGCAAATATGTCATTTGAAAAACGAGATTGAGAAAATGAGTGATTGGATACATAGTGTCAATGACTCGTATTGCAGTCTCTTGGCCATAACTGAAGATAATCACAACAATGTAAGAATCAAATTATTTTTTTCTCAAAGGCCAAGAACAATTTTGCCTGGAAACAGGGTAGCCTGAACATTGAAATAGTGTTATAAGCAACATAAGTGAAGTTGGAGAAAATAGTTATTTTAGGTTCTAAAACCTAATAATAAAGAAGACAGAAAATATCATGTTGAAGAACATTTAAGAACAGAGAATGACCAATATAGCACAAAAGAGGAAATCAGAGGCTGAAATAAGATGATTTTTTCAACTCATATTGTGTATAGTGTGCATTCCTGATATTATGAATATGTATAACATATGAATACATATAGTAAATATATTATATACACATATATATATACACACACAGGGAAACAAGTAGTATCATATTATGTAGGTGGAGGGGCCCATGCCAATTGTTGCAAGGAGAGCAAGGCAGCTTACATTTCCCAGCTGCCCATCTAGTTTAGCCCTGAAACAACCACACAGAAACTGTATTAATAAAAACACTGTTTGGCCCATAAGCTCCAGCTCCTATTGGCTAACTCATATTAATTTAACCAATTTCTATTAATCTATATATGCCACATGGCAGTGGCTTACCAGGTAAAATTCCCAGCATCTGTCTCCTATGGATCCATAGCATCAGTCTCACTCTACCCTTCTTTCTCCCAGCATTCTGTTCTGTCTTCTCTGCCTACCTAAGTTCAGCCCTATCAATGGGCCAAGGCAGTTTCTTTATTCATTAACCAATAAAAGCAACACATAGA
>LOEQ01011335.1:18181-31100 GCA_001685075.1 Bramus lutescens
ATCTATCTATCTATCTATCTATCTATCTATCATCTATCTATCATCTATCTAGAGAGAGAGAATGAGACAAGATGGAACAGAAATTATCAAAATGGATGATTCATAATATGAACAAAAATTGAATTACTAAACTTAATTTAATTTAGATGCATATAATATCTTAAATTTCTCTATATATGTTCTATATTACATCATAAAATATAAGTTTTATTGTGTTTAAAGTTTTTTAGAACAATTGAAATTGATTAATTGGGATGAATTCCTGAGTTATGCTACAGTGCTGCCACTAATCCTGCATATTTACCAATCTCAGCACTCCATAAAGTGCAGAAGGCATATTCACTCAATGTTTGAATCACTACAACCTGTGGGAACACATAGGATAGTATCAGGAGGTAACTCAGCAGATCCTGAATGTTGAATTTACCTGTTTGTTTTTAGTATACTTTTATACCCCAATAATAAGAGGAAGAAGGTAAAAGACTACTTTAACATGATACAAAGGACAACAAGAACAATTACTTGCCCCAATACTTGAGACATCAAGTCACTAATTCTTGAGAAAAGCATTCTTTTGTATAGGCAGTGAGAGCAACCTAGACCAAGGATCCTGTTGACAGCCACTTCCTAGGTCAAACCACCTATTTCAAAAGAAGGAGCAGAAGTATGCTTGAGTTGTCTGACCTTTGGCGGAGTGGATCTACCTCTGAGGGCCATCTTAATGTCTAAAATGTCAAGTAATCACACCCTAGGTAAGGGTGTGTAGCCACAATTGTTGTCAACAACTTTTATTAAACTCTCTGACCTTCAGTTAAGATGGAATAAGCTCACATTTTGGGCCTCCACACTGTTCTCCTCCTTCTACAACACTATTCACACTCACCAAAATTAGAAACAATATAAATGTCTATCACCTGGCAAATGTTAAAGGGAAATTCCAGGCAAATGCACAGTAGAATAATATTTAGATATAAAAGAATGGAATGCTAATATTTACAATGTGAACAGAACTGAGATCATTGCATTTACAGAGATAAACCAGGCACAGCAACAGACATACTTTCTTACACTTCTATAGGATATAGAAACTTTGTTATTATAGACTTCCACAGTAAAATGGTGTTTAGTGTAGTTGGGAATGAGGGAAAAGGAGGAATGATAGTTAATGAGTACTAAATAATAATAAGGAATCAGGAGATTTGCTATGTTACTGCACAGCTTGGTAACTGCATATAGTGGAAGCATTTTGTAGTTTTAAGAAATGAAGACAATATGATTGCTTTTGTCATAAAAACAAAGAGATAACTTTAATGTGGCTTGTCCATTAGAATGCATACATGTATCAAATACATATTATAAAGATACAGAAATTAATGTATCATTTAAAATTTCTAAAGCTTTATCTTGTGATCCATATATGTCCAGTTTCTTGAAGAAATTCACACAGATATCCAAAGTGACTGTACACTTTGTACTTCAACCTCTTTCTCCAGGCCTATCTAAATATTTATTTTTATTCTATTTTTTAAGATAGCCATTCTCATGACAGTGCTGTTGTCTATTTGGGAAATAAGGTAAGATAAGCTTCATAAAAAGAATTTAGAAGCCATTATTGACTGTTCTATTTCATGGGATCCATTTGAGTTGTATTGAAATCAGTTTTTTTTTTGAATTTCTTATAGGATTCTTTAAAAAGTCCATCCAGTCCCAAACATTTTAAGTTGTGAGTCTTTTTAGTACTCCTTACATCTCATTGGTGATTAGGGGGGCTGTTTTATGTTATTTTGATTTACTTTCTATCTTATATATCTAAGAAACACCAGATTCTTTATCCTTTTCCAATTTAATTAAATAGAGAATTTTATTTAAAGAATTCATTTATTTTTTAATATAGTATGAGCACATAATTCTTCCTTTTTTTTCCTTCCATCCTTCATTTGCACTAACTTCCTATGTCTCTCAAATGAAGGCTTCTTCATCAGAATATCGCCAATTCTCCCTCCACCTATCTCTCTCTTGGTCTCTTCCCTCTGTCTCTCCACGCCCCCCAATGCATAAGCACAACCTGTGTTTGTATTTGTGTTTGTCAGTAAAAGTATTCCTTGTCTGTATACATTTTCACGGCTAAGCATTTGGTGTTTGATAACAAATGCCCGAGTCTTCCCTGGGGGAGATCATTTTCCTTGCTCTCAGTTCTCCTCCGTTGTCCATGGGTCTCTGCTTAAGGCTGAGTTCCTTTAAGCTCCCCCTTCCACGCTAGCATTTCCACTGGTGCCACTATAGAGGTCTCTCAAGAATGTCCTCTGTAGAAGGCCCGGGGGTTCTGCTGCTGCCCTCTTGATTGTCTGAACTTCATTGGTATCTGTGTACTGTCTCCATTTGCATGTCTGATTTCATAACTTTGCATCTTCTATTTCTCTTTTGGTTAGTTTGGCTAAAGTGTTATCTTATTCTTCGCAAGAAATAAAAAATCTTTATGTAATTGCTTCTTTGTATTATTTTATTGTTTTTGGTCATTTCTGTTTCTCTTATTTCACCTCTGATATGGGGTATTATTAATTATTTTTAATAAAGTTTTTAGGTACCTTTATAGGTCAAAACTTCTTTTTTTTTCCTCGTATATATGAATAATGCAACAAACGGGCCTAATATACTTATTTTATATTGTGCTTTCATTAAAATACATTTTTTTCCTTTTCAACATTCTCAGTGAAAAAATTATCAATCATTTGTGGTTTGTACAGTCTCTATGAGTACTTTCTGTAGCTTGTAATGATATTGATGTATACTTTTATTTTATTGTGGTCAGAGAAAATGGAAGATATTATTTCAATATTCTTGCATTTGTTGAGATTCATTCTGTGTGCTAATATGTGGTCAATTTTGGTAAAATTTCCATAGACTACTTAGAAGCAGGATTTTGGGTTTTCTTTTGGTGTCTTGGTTGAATTTCATATAGATGTCTGTTACATATAGTTTATGTATGATCATTTTGCTCCATTAACATTTATCTCGAGCTTTTTCTTCAGTAATTCTAGCTTTTATTGAATTTTTTATATCTTTTTCTGACATCCTTGTTTCAGTAATCTTTTTATGTGCATTTTTTTGGAATATTCTTGTTTTCTTTCAGTTGTTTGAATGTACTATTATCATTCCTTTTAAGTATTTGTCTGGAATTTCTTCCAAGTAATTCTTCCTGGGGGTGCTATTAAAGAATTTGTACTTTTTATAAGCTCTTTTATTTTTTGTGATTATACTATAGCTATATCATTTTTCACCCTTCCCTTTCTTCCCACCAAACTCTCCCAGATAGAGCTCCTTGTTCTCTTTCAAGTTCATAGCCTTTTTCCCCTTAACCATTGTTGCATGTGTGTGTGTAGGGGGTGTGTACAAACATATTTGTGTATGTAAATTTTACTATACATATATACTCCTAAATGCATAAATACAGTTCTGTATTTTGTTATGCTGGTTTTACTTTCTGGTATTATACTTGTGTAGCTGGAGTAGTATGTTACAAGATTTTTTCCTTTTCTTTTCTTTTCTCTTCTTTGTTATTTCATCCTTTCTTGCAGTGCAAGTGTACACAGTGTCCTGAATGGACTGAGTATCAATGTGTTTGAGATTATTCTTTTCCTTTATGGACTGCCTAAACTTCTGTCAACTTCTGAGAGTCAACTTCTGCCTTGTGCATATGAGTAGGTCCATAAGATGCTGCCTGCGGGACCTGGTACAGGAAACTCTATATTGTAGTATCTGGAAAGAGCACGTGGGGCCACATAGCTGGATCAAAGCAGGGGAGGCTGAGAGTGCTGACTTTTGGTTCTGAAAACAGTGGGATGGGCTTCTAAGCACAATTCCTTGTCCTTGTAAGTGAGCTTTTGCAGAGGACTGTCTCGGTTCAGCGTGTTTAATATTTAGAGCTCAAGAGGATTTATACCTTTATTACGTTTGCCTTTTAGTGTGTAGAAATATATAACATAGAATTTAGAGCATTGCAGTTCTCCTTATGAGGCAGTATAAGTTTAAAATGACAGAGGATCAGGTTGATTAGCTTGCTAGTTACTTATCTGTTAATTACCTTGTACATTGACTCTTTTACTGGAAAACTGAACATTTTGTATGAGGCAATTGATACAGTTCTTGCTATAATTCTTCTCACAGTTTTGTGGGAGTTATTATCATCATGAAACTAAAGTGGGCCTTGGAAATCATTCACTGTCACTGAAATCAAGTGCCACCCATTCCCCCAGATGTCCATATGTTTTCAGCTTGAATAGTGTTAGTGATCAGATTTTAATTACTGTTCACTGGTATGTGATTATATTAATGGCATTTATTTTTTAATATTATAAATAACTATCATTTAAAACAAATTTCCATATTCTAGCTAACTCAATCTGCAGTGTCACTAAAATATATCCTATCAGATAATAAAATCAATGTACTTGACTAATAACTGAAAATTTTAAATTACTTTCTCTGCTTGTCATTCTCAATGGGTTGTACTCATAAAGAAAATCATTCCATGTAGTATTCTGAAAACCAGAAACAGCCTTTCAAAATAGTGGTTCTTGATATTTTTAACATTTTGGAGCCATTACAACCCCAATTCTCTAATCTGAAAAATGGCAAAGTTAAAGGCTTATGTCTTGGTAAAGAAAAAGGATCATAACATGGCTTATATACACATTCAAGAAGAGGGCAAAAGAGGCTAAATCTATTGAAAATCCCTGTTTTGGATGTGTATGGTGTTGAAATCATCCTATCTATTTTGAGAGGAAAGACTGGCAGGTTCTAGTGTCAAGTATCCTTAATTCTAGTACTTGGAAAGCAGAAGTGGGTGAATCTCTGTGAGTTTAAGGCTAGCTTGGACTATATAGATCTATACTGATCTTTGTGTTGGGTGATCTCTAACTTTTTTCTTAATGTCATCTCTGGGATCTTCTCTTTAATGTTTTAAGAGAGTACTCGTCTTTATTAGCAAAGCCACATGGCAGTTTTTAGTATTATCACTCATCCTAGATTATTTTCACAAAATTGTAGGTGCAATGGAATTTATTTCTATCTGTTAATATAAAAACATTTGAAATTCAACTTCAGATAGAATCAAGTAAAAGGTAAACTATTATCCAGATGTAAATAAAGCATTCTGGCAAAAGAAACAGATTGATGATTTGAAAGACACCTCACAAAAGAATAAAAATAACTTATGATCTAAAATGGGTCTTGATTTCTTGAACGATTACAGATAAGCATTTAAGATCCATAACAGCAGAATATTTTTTTTCAGGTAGACTATCTGTTCTAACAAAAACTACAGAAAGGAATACATCCTAGTGAAGAAGTGGGAAAAAAAGGGAGCTTTTTATCATGTCACTGTCAGAGATTTAAATAAGTATGAGTATTATTGAGAACAATTTCAAAAGTCCTTAAAAACTATAGTTAGAAATATTAAAGACCTAGCAATCCAATTTTGAGTTATATGTCCAAATGAAAATTGATCCACCAAGAAACACTCTCAAGATGATTCTCATTGTAGCACTCTCACAAAAGCTTATATGTGTGATTAGCATAGTGGAGTGCAAGAAAGTAATGGATAAAGGGGAAAATCGCCTATGTATATAAAGGAGTAGTATTCATTCAAAAATAAGCAACAAGTATATTTTGCAAGCCAAACTAGATGAACTTGAAAAATATCTGTGATCAGGTGAGTAAGGCAGAAATAGAGAGACAAATATTGCATGCTCTCTGACAGATTTGGTGGCTGTCGTTTGGTATTTTATTACAGTGATAAGGAAAATAATTAAAACAGAGTCTAAAATATGTCAAACTGAAAGTAGTGATTAATAGATATTGATTTTTAAGAGTGGGTGTAAGTAGATGGAAAAGGGGCGTGTTGGAATTCTTTTTTTGTGCACACCATATGTTTGTATGGAAATTTATATTCATCCTTATTAATATATGATTAATATGGTAAGTACATAATGAAATGAATATCTTAATTTAAAAGCAAAAATGACTGAGAAAGGATCTGATGGCAAGCTTTCTCCATTTAAAGTGAAATGCAAGCAAAAATAATCATAAATGTAAAGAAAAATTTAATTTTAAGGTCAAAGGTTAAGATTCAGCAGTTTTGAGTGCCCTTCCCTAAATGGAAAAACTTGACCATAGCAGAAGAGGTGGTAGAACAGTCCTAAAGCAAAAGGATAGGGATGAATGCTATTAAAGTAGTCTTCTGGATATGCCATGGCCATTGCAATCTTGGTCTCACAACTGTGCTACCTATGTAAGACTAACAGAAAATAAATCAGCCTGTATTTCAGCAAGGACTGAGGAGATGATCTTGCGGATTCACTCCTAACTAAGGAGCAATTGGCAGTTGATTCCTGCTTAATAGTGCGAATCCTTCTGTGTGAGTGCGATTA
This sequence comes from Bramus lutescens, assembly GCA_001685075.1. Lineage (NCBI taxonomy): Eukaryota > Metazoa > Chordata > Mammalia > Rodentia > Cricetidae > Bramus > Bramus lutescens. The sequence continues at coordinate 24,610 of LOEQ01011335.1, forward strand.
CATTTGGATTGCTTTCGTTATTAGCTTTTATTAACAGCTTGACCAAACTTAGAAAGAAGAAACTCCGAATGAAGAAGTACTTCAATCAGATATGCACATTGACCTGTGAGCATGTGTATGAGCTATTGTATTGATTTATAATGGGTGGGTGTAGGAGGTATCAACTACCATGTGCATCTCTAGGCACAGGTTCTTGGTCTATTTCAGGTTATCTGGGCCAAGTCAAAAATTAAGCCAGTAAAGAGAATTCCTTTATGCTTTCTGTTCCATTTACCATTTGTTTTCCTGTTCTGACTTCCTTCCATGGTGGATTTGAACCTGGAAGTGTAACTCGAATATACCTTCCTTTCCCTAAGTTGCTTTTAATCAGAATACTTTATCACAGCAAAAGATTGACAGTGTTCCATTGAACCCACACTAGGTCAAGGAAGAAATAAAATAAGAAATTAAAGACTTTCGAGAATTCAATGAAAATGAATACACAGCATACCCAAACCTAAGGGACACTATGAAAGCAGTGCTAAGAGGAAATTCCATAGCACTAAAGTGCCTACCAAAGGAAAGTAGAGAAATCTCACAGAAGCTACTTAACAGCACACCTGAAAGTTATAGAACAGAAAGAACCAGACTAACCCAGGAGGAGTAGATAAAGCAAATAAATCCATATCTATCCCCACGCACAAAATTTAAGCCCAGATGAATCAAAGACCTCAACATAAATCCAGCCACACTGAACCTCATTAAAGAGAAAGTTGGAAGAAGCCTTGAACAATAAGTAAGTGATACCTCCTGTAAATTGTAAGATCTGAGTCAAAATTCTGATTCTATAATCATGTAATTTTGAGTAATTCCTGTCATTTTGAGTTAGATATTAAACATTCTCCTACTTTGGATTTATGTACTTCTGGAAAAACAATGCTTTTTATAATTTATAACATTTTTGTTACATTTTTAATGTTTTAAAAGTGGTTAACAAAAAAAGAAAAATATCTTTGCTTGAGAAGCTCATGGCTTCTTTTTTGCAAACAAACCCTGTGTTTTAATTTTTATGATTAAAATGTCAGACTTGAGATACACATAGGAAAGCAAATTCTCCATGCTGAAAAGTAGCTACAACACAGGATTTCAAAATGATTGTTGATTTTAAATTCACCCTTCAAGATGTTTGTTACTTTCATCCCTTCTCTTTTTGTACTGAAAATGGATGCTATTTCATACAATATGTAATGATTAAGGTTTTCCCTTTCTCAACCCCCTCTCCACCTCCCTTCATATCAGTATCTATTTACTTTCCTTCTGTCTCTCTTTAGAAAAAAGAAAGGCTGCCATTTTGTCTTATTGATGTGTCATTTACATTATAGAAGCTTCTCAGCTTTAGGAGGGCTCATTTGTTTATTGTTGCTCTCAATGTCTGTGGTACTGGAGTTATATTTAGGAAGTAGTCTCCAGTGCCACTGTGTTCAAAGCTTTCAGTGTAACCATACTTATGTTGAAGTCTGATCCACTTGGACTTGAGTTTTATGCTTGGGGATAGATATGATATAATAGATAGGCATGAATCTATTTGCATTCCTCTACATGTTGACAACCACTTATGCCAGCACTGTTGGTTAAAGATGTTTTGGAAAACATTGTATAATTTTAGCTTCTTTGCAAAAAACTAGGTGTTCATAGGTATGTGGATTAATGTCAGGGTCTTCAATTTAATTTCATTGGTCCACTTATGTGTTCTTTTGTCAATATCAAGATGTTTTCATCACTGTAAACTGATGATTATTGGAACATCATATCATGGACGGTGATGTCTCCAGAACTTCCTGAATATGACACTAATAGTACAGACACTGAGATCAATAATTAATAAATGAGACCTCCTGACACGGAGAAACTTCTGTAACACAAAGGACACAGTCAACAAAACGAAACAGCAGCCTACAGAATGGAAAAGTTCTTCACCAACCTCACATGGGACAGAAGACTGATCACAAAAATATATAAAGAACTCGAGAAACTAGACATCAAAATACCAAATAACTTGATTAAAAAATGTGGTACAGATCTCAACAGAGAATTCTCAACAGAAGAATATCAACTGGCCAAAAGACATTTAAGGAAATTTTCAAAAATCCTTAGCCATCAGGGAAATGCAAATTGTCACTGTGACTCTATCTTACACCAGTCAGATTTGCTAAGATCTAAACCACTGATGATAGTTTTTGCTGGAGAGGATGTGTAGTAAGGGAAAACATTCCTCCATTGCTGATGGGAGTTTACACTTGTACAGCCACTTTGAAAATCAGTATGGTGGTTTTTCAGAAAATTGGGAATAAATCTACCTCAAGACCCAGCAATACTGGTCTTGGAAATATACTCAAAGGATGTACACTCATACCACCAGGACATTTGCTCAACTGTGTTAATACAACCATTATTTGTAATAGTTGGATCCCAGAATCCGCCTAGATACCCCTCAACTGAAGAATGGCTAAAGAAAATGTGATACATTTACACAATGGAGTATGACTCAAAAGAAAAAAAAAAGACATCTTGAAGGATGGATCTAGAAAAACCATCCTGAGTAAGGTAACCCAGACCCAGAAAGACAAACATGGTTTATATTCACTCATAAGGAGATATCAGATATAAATCAAAGGATAACCAGCCTATAGTCCATGACACCAGAATAGCTGGGAGAGACGTATATGGATACCTCTGTGAATGGAAAATAGAAAATAGACAAGCTCTCCTGAGAAAATTGGGAGCATGGGGGTGAGGGGAGAAAGGAGGGTGGAAGGAGAGGAGGAGGGGAGAAGGGAAAAGGGGAGAAGAATGGGTAGTTAAGATGGAGGAAGGACAGAGATGGAGAGCAAGGCGAGCCATTATAGGGCTAGCAAGAAAACTGGCAATAGAGAAATTCCCAGAAATCCACAAGGATGGCCCCAGCTAAGACCCTAAGCAATAGTGATGAAGCTGCCAGAACTGGCCTTTCCTTATAGTCATGTTGATGACTGCCTTAATTCTCATCAAAGAACCTTCATCCAGCAACTGATGGAAACAGAGAGATCCACAGCTAAGCACTGGGCTGATCTCCCAGAGTCCAGTTAAAAAGAGGGAGGTGTGACAATATGAGCAAAGGTATCACGGTGTGATAATATGAGCAAAGGTATCACGACCATGATGGGGTTACCCACAGAAACAGCTGACGTGAACTAGTGGGTGCTCACGGACTTCAAACTGACAGCGGGCGAGCCTGCTTTGGAGCAAACTACTAGGCCCTCTGAGTATGGGTGACACTGTGTGGCTGGGGCAGTATGTGGGGACACTGGAAGTGGGAGCACAATTTATCTCTAGTGCTACAACCACTTAGCTCAGCCTAGATACAACAGGGAGAACCTTGATCCTACTTCAGATTGATGTGTCAGACTTTGTTGAGTCCCCATGGAAGCCTTACCCTCTCTGAGGAGTGGATGAGTGGCTGAGTGGTTGGAAGGTGAGGAGATAGGGAAGAGGAGGGCTAGGGAACTGGGATTAGCATGTAAAATGAGAAGAGATTGTTTTAAATAATAACTTTCAAATATATTAAATACAGAGAAATCAGAACAGAAAAAAAAGAAGAGATCCTGTACTCTCTTCCTAGTCCCATTTTCCTTACAGAAAAGCATGTGGCAGGGTTGAGAGCTGAAGCCAGCAAACATGGAATAAGACGCTAGTTTGTTGTGATTTGTTAAGTTCAAATGCTTAGAATCCCAGATCTTAAAAGTTGTTTTTCTATGTGATGGGGAAGTTTGTTTTCATCATCCCCTTTTGTTTTGGGAGAGCTGAAGGGCAAAGACAAGGAAAAGAAAAGAAAGGCAATAAAAGTAAAAAGGATTGAATAACAGAGCAGAAGTAAACAGAAAAGGTTTACTAGCTTAGAAGCTAAATGTAAGCCAAGTACCCAATTGTGAGTTGCTCCTGAGACTGCACTGTGAACTTCCTTCACCTCTCCAAATCCTGCTATAAATGGTATGTAATAACGTAAAGACCAAAAGGAAGGCTTATCTATCTGGGTTTAAAGATTTAAAACATTAGCGAACAGTTGTTAGGAATGGAGTAAACTTGAAAGAACTTCATAGAAGCTGAAACTTGACAGAGAGGGAAAGATCATGAGAAAGCCAATAGTGAGACTATAAAAAACAAGAAAAAATGGAGTTAGTGTAAGTCCCACCTGCTAATAGTAGTTATCTGCAAACAGACAGAAACATGTATATGGTATTAAACCATTGCAACAATGCCATTTTCTAATATATTAGCTGTCACCATTATAATTTTCCCATACAATGTGAAATTTCAGACTCTTATTAAAGAATTATCTGAGCTGTTTGCCTGAAATTACAAAGAGGTTCTTATTTAAACTCTCCCAACAAAATACAAAACATAATTCAGAAAAAAGTTTTGATTTCTTTCAACACTTTAAAAATAATAACTAACAGCCCATAAGAAAGACACAACAAATTAGGTATTTGAGAAATGTGTATCTATACATGTGTGTGACCAAGTACAAATAACTGCACATTGTTAAGAATATTTTGAAAATATCTTGCATGGGATAGGCTATTTGTCTAGTATTTTAAACAAAATATTTTGCTATTTTACTTAACCTTAAAATATGTTTGAAATATTATTATTTCTTTTATATAAGAGGAGGATAAAGGTTACTTCCAAAGGTTAGGGGATTTAGTTTGGAATTGTGGGTATATTCTGAAACCAGACAATATTCTGAAGCTAGATACATGGCCAAGGATCCACTAAAATATTTACATCTAAACGTTAGTGGGAGAATTCAAAACACAGAAATTATATTTCAATAAAGTTAACAAAGTATAAGCACCAGGACCATAAACAGCCAAAATGAAACGTTGTCTGTCTCTAACTTTTATTCAATCATTTCACAGATTACGCTATCAATGAATATTGGTATGGCTACAAATTTGAATAAATGAATCCATCAAGTATTAAATTATCTGACATTCAAATTGTAAATTAACAGGACTAAAACAGTGAAAACATATATATAGAAACAGGTTGAAAAATCTAAAAAAAAAAAAACCTAATAGTTTCAAAGGTTTGGCCTTTGAAGCTGTTTAGAGTTTATTTTTTCAAGTTTAAATTAGTCTATGTAAACTGCAAATAGTTCAGCATAAAACTGGCTTGAACTGCTTAACAAGTTCATAAATGTGTGGACATCTGGGAATATGATGTATGTATTAGCTTGATATAAAATTTTATATTTAGCTCCACAGTCTACAAGGAAAAAATATATATACATATAGTATGTATTCAGAATGGTATTCTCAAGTGATTAGAAATTTAAACAAAGCATTCTGTGTATACATATGTACATATACATATACATTTATACATGCATATATACATATATGTAGGCATGTTTTCTTCTACAAAATGTAATAAGTATTAACATTGCTCTACTGTCCTCATGTGGCTTTTCTTTCTTTTTTTTGTCTCAACAGTATTTATTTTTAGAATAAGATAAAACAAAATCTATTACATCAAAATTGGAGAAGGCAAGCCAACAGAAGGAAAAGAGAAGGCACAAGAATCAGAGACCCACTTGTTTACGCACCCAGAAATCCCATAAAAGTAATAAACTGAAAGCTATGCTATGTATTATGCAGAGGACTTGGTACAGACATGTGTAAGTCTGTACGTGCCATTTCATTGTCCATGAGTTCATATGTGTTTTGCTCAGCTAACTTAGAGAGCCTCCTTCCATTGATGTTCTTAGTTTATTAAGATTAGAAAGGTGGGGGTGAGAATTTTTTATGAGTTCTACATTTACATCATTCTTATCCCCCCCTTTTTTCTTCTCCCTCCAAAACTCGTTATCTCTTCTTCTTTGTTACATGTGTAAATGTGCACACAATAATATATATATACAACCTACTGGGTCCATTTATCATTGCTTATATGCACATGTGTCCAGAGTTAACCACTTGGAATTGGACTACATTGTGGGAGTTCATCCACAAAAATGAAAAGATAAAACTGATCTTTCCCATTCTCAACGGTCCTTAGTCTACAATCAAACTTTGTGTAATGTACACCATCCAGAGTAGTTTGACAAATGAGCCATTATATGGCAGCAGGAATTCGAGTGTGCTGGTTCATACAATCTTTCTGCCACTTATTTTACACTGTTTCCCTGGCATTAGGTGTAGGGCTTTTATTGTCCATGTGTATATTTGCATCGTACACAACATGGATACATATTCTTCACATTTTGACAAGTTGTAGATCTCTGTAAGAGTCTCCTTCAGTTCCATAAAGAATCATCTTTCATGCCTGAACTGGCCTTCTCCCGTAGCCACACTGATGAGAATCTTGAATGTCACCATAGAACCTTCATCAGGCAATGGATGGAGATAGAGACAGAGACGCACATTAGAGCACTGGACTGAGCTCCCAAGGTCCAGCTGAAGAGCAGAAGGAGG
>LOEQ01011336.1:7050-24271 GCA_001685075.1 Bramus lutescens
CCCTCGAGTGCTAGGATTAAAGGTGTGCGCCACCACTGCCCAGTGAGAAAGGACTCTTCTATTATTAGAAATGGAGAGCTGCCAACACATTGCTGTCAGACCCAAATTGGTATCTACATAATCACTAGCTGCTAGAAATAAGAATGAGAGGATGGCTGGTAGATCATCTCACTAAGCCAGGGATGCAAAGTACAACTTAAAACCTCACAGTTGAGATGCTTACGGAAGGTAGTGCATGCTCCTTAGGAACTGGATGCTAAAGCTCATCATGGTTTGACTCAAATGATGGTGCTGAGACGCCTGCTACTCAGGAGGGGCACAAGTGCTATTCCCTTCTTCTATCTTGTCTGAGAGTCCAGGTGGGTTTTCCCTTGGCGCCATCTCACATTACAGAGAAAGCCAGGCCCACATGGAGCAGTTTGCAAAAAAGTAGGGAATGTGATCGGTTGGCAGGGAGCACAGAGCTTGGCTTTGATCACAGCTGCAGGCCCCACTTGCTTCAAAAGGCAGCAACCACACAGCTCTCCCACTCCCTTGCTCAAAACCACAAGAAATCAGCTGCGATAAGCTGACAGGGAAAACATTACACAGACTGCTGACCCTGCTGCAGGCAGGGAAGAGCTGCCTCTGCTTGGCTTTGATTTTCCTAAGCCTGAGCCTGAGGGAGAGACAATAGGACTTTCTTCTTGTCTAGTGCTCCCGGTGGCAAGGTACATTCAGATGGAGCCTGGAGGAATACCAAGTGCAGAAGAAAGGGAAATAAATAAATAAACAAATCAAGAACACAGGCTAAATGCAGAGGCAAGCTGTCATCAGCAGTCAGGAAGAAAGATCATAGGACTACTCAAAGGTTTTACAGGCTTTTGCTAAAACACACAGGGCTGGAAGCCCTGGCAGTGATCTTTGTCATGTTGCTGTCCTGCTGTGTGAGCAACTACGTATTATAAGCCTTGTTTGTGCGCTTTCTTTTTGTTGTTGTTCCTATTGTTTAATGTTCATTCAAATAATCAAACAGAGTCTCTCCATGTTTGGCCAGGGAGCTGGACACTGAGCAATCACAAGCAACAGTTTTTCCTTCGGCACACATACATTCAGGTTGCACTGTGTGTGCACAGCCTCTTTGAGGCTAATAGCTAGCCACACTGTGCCTTTACAACACAGCTCAAAATGAACCACCAGGCTGGCTGGTGCAACCTTGGTCTGGTTCCCCAAAGCCCATTCCACTCTAATGTGGTCACTGCTGTCAACCAGGTACCACAGGACCAAGTATCCCTGGATTTGCTAGGCCCTGGCAATGCACAAGTGCCAGAAGCTTGCCCAGTCACAGGAAGCTGTATCCAGTATCAGAGCTCCAGCCCACCAGGCTAAGGCTACAAACTGCGGCCCATGGAAACCAGACAGATGGCGTCTCATGGGCAGGTGGGGTCTGGACAGAATGGAAAGCACTTGTACCTCATAATAGAGACAGCTGGCCTCAGCTCCAGCCAACTGTTACCAAGTGAGGAAGGGCCAGCAACTGCCAGAACTCCATGATTCAAGAACAGCTATAAACCCAGACTTTTACATAAACTCTTCCAATTTTTAAGTGTTAAAATCAATTTAAAGTTTCTAGAAACATAGGGAGAGAAACCAAATGTGACCCAAGGCAACTAGCCTGCAACCTTTACAATTACTTAGCTTCATCTTCTCAATTCCCTGCCATTTTCTGGGTGCCACAGCATGACTGCCCTAACTTTCATGACACGCTACACGTGCTGTCCCTGCCTAGCTCATCTCCCCTTTCCTTGCTGTGCAAGGTCACACCCAACTATCTTCAGTTCTCTCTTCAAGACCCCCCTCCACTAAGCCCAGTGTGCCAGGCTGAGTGCCTGTCACTGTTGTAGGCAGTGAGCTGGGGTCACCCACAAGTTCTCTAGCTCTGCCTTCTGTATATCTTGTCTCCCCAACTAGAACACATGTTCTGTAACAGACAATGCTTCAGATACTCTACCAACAGAATGCAGAGATTGTCTGGGGTTCTGTGCTCTGGAACACTCCAGAGGGACTGGCTGACTACAGCTATACAGTAAAGATCTCAGGACTTGACATCAGACAGGCCTGGGTTGCTTGATCTCTCTGAGCCTCAATTTCTATACTTGTAACCTAGGGCTATAATAAAATGGGACATAACCCAAATGCTTATGCAGCCCATGAGAGGAAGAAAGGATGTATATAAAGCCTGGAGCCCAATGCCTGGCATGCAGTAAGCACTTGATAAATGCTAGTTACCACCATTACGGACTGCTCCCACTGCTAAGCCAGCATGGCAGCAGTACAACTTGGTTGTTAGTATGCATTTATTGACCACTTACACGGTATGCCTAACTCCCTATTTTAGAGATGGCTGAAGGGCTGAGTTCAAGTGACTGGTCTATGGAGATGGCAGAGGTCTGAGGACTGACAAGCTGGCTCAGAGCTCATACTGTCCATGATGTTCATGGCCTTGCTACCATATTCACAGTGGCAGGGGTAACTTTGTGACCTCTGTCTTCCCAAACTAAGAGCTGGAATGGCTTTGATGATCATGGCTTATACATCAAGAACCTAAGGGCTACTCTAGACCTTACTAGCTTAGAAGTCTCAGGACGGAGGAGTCTGTTTCTCTGTCAGCCTGACTTGGGTTCTTGGTTTGTTGGATAAACTAAGAAATGATAAGAAAAGGGAAACATACTTAGAAACTACCACAATGTTACAGCTATCATGTGGACCCAAAACTGTACTCACTTAAAAGTGGCTTCTAGACATAAAGCAAGAAAAGTCAACCTACAGTTCACAACACCAGACAACCTAAACAAAGAAAACCCTAAGAGAGATATACATGGATCTACATAGGAAGGAGGAAAAGACAAGATCTCCTGAGTAAATTGGGAGTGTGGAGGTCACGAGAGAGGGTAGAAGGGGAGGGGGAGGAAGGGGAGGGGAGAGGAGAAAAATGTAGAGCTCAATTAAAAAAAAACCTGTGACAGACATTAACTGACAAAGATGTCTCTCTGATCACACAAAACAACTGGAAAGGAACCACAGTGCTGTGTACCCCCATTATCCAAGAAGATAGCAAAGAGGTGTGTCTTGCCAGGCAAAGAAAAGATGAGACCATAGCCCAGAAGTGGTGATCCCCAGGAGTTGCTGGAAGTCACAAAGGTGGGGCCACCTATTGGGCTAGCCTGAACCCAGGAACGCTGCATATGACAATCATCTATGATCTCTTGATGGGGAAGACTGGAGCATGGACTCTGACCATAAAGCTGACTAGGCTCACATGTGACTTAACAGAGACTGAACTTAGCTTAGCAGAGGGCAGTCTATTCTGATTTCAGTTTTCCTTTTTCCATATTCCACCGACATCTTGGGTAAAACACAATGTTAATTCTAACTCCTTCATATAAAATCTCTCTCAATTCTTCAGTCTTCCAATGCCTGTACTTACGCCTAGCATACAGTAGTAGTAGTGCTCTACAAAAGATTACTAGTAGATTTGCAAAGTCACATTTATTTATAATGGGACCTACCTGGACAACAGAGTCTACTTCCAAAAAGACTAAATGGAATGGCATGCTAACCAAGATCCAACAAGGGAAACTTAACAGGGACAGAATGCTGGCGTACAAAAGAGTTCCACAATAGCCCGAAATGGAGTATAACAAAGGTTTATTTATATGGGGATAAACTTACAGAAAAAGTAGTGATCTGCAGTCCTCTGCGTGCGCTGGGTACTAGAACCAAATCCAGCAGCCAAGAGGCCTGCACATGCTTTTTGTCTGCATTTATAGTACATGAGACCACACCCAAAGTGGGCCAGTATAAAGGCTATTGCTACAGCAACAGAGGCAAAGCCCCCAACAGCTGGACCAACAGAGGAATTGTGTTTAAGAGCAGCATCTCACCCAGACAGGAGGATTTTAGGAGTTTGGCTAAACTGCAAAGTAAAAACAAACAGAATGTTAAGGTTCCCAACACCAGATGAACTCCTGGTCTCTGCTGAGAAAGTGATGCTCACCACAAAATGAGAGCAACTGCCCCTCTAGAGAGAGGCCAAGCCTGGAATTCATATTCACTCTGGCCAAGCCTGGAATGTCACACTCACTCTGGAAAATACTTTTAAGAAGCCCTGACTGAAAAGGGCCACAGGGTACTGACAAAGTAGAGCTTGCTAGAGTAAGGTCAGGGTGGGCAGAAGGTTGGAAATGTGGGACCTGGAAGAGTGATCTAATGGCAGAGGAAAATGGTCTCTATAAGGTGTGAGACTGGCTGCATTACAAAGGACCATCACTAGGGAAAGTAGTGCCAGCATTAGCTTCAAGTCTTACAGCGGGGAGATGATTCTGCTGGGTTGTCAGAGAAAGTTAAGACAAAATGCAACCTTTCTGGTAGAAGGAATAGAACATGCAAAGGCGATGGATAGCAAAAGCCGTGGCCAATTTGTGGGATGCTAACTATATCTCCACAGTAGGAAAGAGGGTGTCTACCAGAACCAAGGAACAAAGCTTAGAGTCTAAGCTTTGATATTGCAACATGATGTCATCATCTACAAAGTTGATGAAATCAAGATACATAAACAAAATTTTTAAAAGTAGCTTCTGAATTTTGTGTTGAGACACGTTTATAGATATCCTTGACCACATGCTACTGTAGGCAGTGAGACAGACACATCTGGCTTAGATAATGAGGCAGTGGACATGGAAGAGCAACTCACTTAAGCTTTTATACTATGGAGAAGAGGAATTACAGATACCCCCAAAAAACCAAGACAATTATGGTAAAAATGTCATTTCAAATGGCCAGGTTGGCATTATTATGGGAAAGACATAGGGGACAAACCATGGTAGGAAGGAAAACAGAGAGGGCATTTCAGCAGGAAGCAAGACATACAGACCTGTGTTAAGGGAGGGGTATGGGGACCTAAAGAAGGGGTTTACATGAAAGAGAGGAGAATTGAAAGGACTTAGTGATTGATTCAATATGGAGCTGGGAATCAAAGACAGGAACACAAGACTGAGAGGAGCCAAACACCATAACCTATGTAATGAGGTCCATAGCCCAGAACATCTAAAGAGTCCCAGGTTATTAATGGACTTGTTTGAAGTATAATTTTCACATATAGAAAAAGTAAGATTTTGAAACGATATTTGAATTTACTAAAAATCAGTTGTCTAAAGTTTACTGAAAAAATGTTTACAAAAAAATAAATCCATTAAGAACAAAAAGAAAACAAATCAGGTAAACAGTAATTAAAAGAACTGGAATGGGACACGATGCACATGTTTGTAATCTCAGCAGCAGGGAGGCTAAGGCAGGAGGAGCATCACAAGTTCAAAGCCAGCTTGGGCTACATAGCAAGTCTCAGCCTCACATATAAGAAGAAAAAGAGAGCTGAGTCAGCCATACTACTAGCAGATGAAACAAACATTAAGACAAAAGCTATTAGTGATAGATCACCACATAATGAACATTTAGCTCAGAGAGATGTAACAATTATAAACTATTATCACTAATAATACGTCTCTCTCCATAAGGTAAGAGCTGACAAGACTGCCAACACAGTAGCAGACTTCACATACCTCTTCCAACCCGACAGGTAAAACAGCCAAATCAGTAAAGATAAAAGAAATCATCCAACTGACAACCTGCTCATTTGTGTGTTAGACATACAGAGCACAGCAGCTAGCAAACAGAAAATAGACACTGTTTTCAATAAAGCTGAAAATTCACAAAAACTGACTATATGCTAGAAATAAAATTAACCTTAACCAATTTCCAAAAAATAACACAATTCTTTGACAGGAACAGAACTGCTCAAAGTCAACAACAAACACGGCATTCTAAAAATCAGTATGTCTGGAAAGGGAAACCCACACAAAGTAAAACCAGAAAATATTTAGAATTGAATAATGATGAGAATTCAGTGACTTCAAAACCTATGCAGTAACTATAAAGCAGACAGCTGGAAGGAAACATACAGTCTTAAATAAAACAGGGCTCCCTAGTAATGGCTTAGTAAGTGTTGATATTACAATCCAAGGAGGAACATAAAGCAGAATAACCCCCCAGGATGACACAGATAAAAGCTGAAAGCAATTACACAGAAGAGAAACAAAAACAGTCAGGATTAGCAGAGAAAGCACTGATAAACAACACAACACCCCCCCTTCTCGAAGCTTATCTTATAAACAAGAACAAGATGAGAGCAAGTACAGGTATTTCAGACATGCGGAGAAGACATATATAAAGGGGAAAACAACTTTATGCCAGAAAACTTGAAAATCAGGGGAAACAGACAAATTTCTAGAGAAATAGAATCTATCAAAACTGAATTCAAGATGATAATGTGACTTCTGAGTAAGACAGAAGAACAGAAACTGCCTCTCTGAGGGCAAGAATTCACAAATGTGAAGAAATTAATTATCACAAAGACAGAAGCAGAAGAAAAGCTCAGGATGCCAAGGAGGAAGTGAAAGGATGCTGGGAAAGGGCAGAACAGATGGGCAAGGCAGAGAGGCAAGCCCAGTGGAACCCTGGGAGCAGCCACCTGAAAACTCAGATGCTGCTTCCAGAGGTTAAGACATGAAAGCTGGACAATCCTGGCCTCAAGATGAAGCCACAGCTCCCCCAAGTCTCAAGTCCAGTTGTGAGCTGTCCTAGTTAGGGTTTCTATTGCCGTGATGAAACACCACAATGCCAAGTTGGGAGTAAAAAGTTTATTTGGCTTTTACTTCCACGTGGCAGTCTATCACGGAAGAAAAGTCAGGTCAGGCACTCACAACAGTGCAGAAATCTGGAGGCAGTAGCTGATGCAGAGGCCATGAAGGGTGATGCTTACTAACTTGCTTCTCATGGTTTGTTTGTTTATATAGATCCCCCATTCATCACTAAGAAAATGCCCTATCTGGATCTTATGGAAGTACTGTCTCAACTGAGGAGCCCTCTTTTCAGATAGCTAGCTTGTGTCAAGTTGACATACAACCAGGCAGCACGCAGGTTTTGGTAAGAGCCATTCATTCTTCAGTGCACAGGTGAGCAGCAAAGATGGTCCCAGTCTCATGTTTTAGGATTCAGAGGGCAGCAGTTAGGCACTATTGTGAAAAAGAATGCATTGTTAAAACTTGAATTTTCCTGGAAGCCTGAGATCAGGGAGCATTCACAGGTTGGGGAGCCTCAGGGAAACTGCTCTGCCAAGTCCAAAGGTGCAGGCAGCAGGAGATTCAGTATGAGACATCAAAGAGAATGATAAGTCTGCCCCTGGTAGCTGGGAACAGATGCAATCAACTGAAAATTACCCTTGAGCCTAGTGGCTCTGAGCTGGAGGCCAGAGAAGCACAGAGCGCAGATCACATTTAGGATACTACACTTCACTGCAACATAGCCCAAGAACTCCAAAGGTCAAAACATGACAGCCACAGTGGCATTTCTCCACTGCTAGTTCTGACCTCTGCCACTATTACTGATCTCAGTGCCATATTGCTTCTCATGTTTCAGCACACTTGGCTTGGGAGACACCCCTCAGCGAAAACATTAGGGGGGGTATGACCTAGAGAGTCATGGAGGATGACAACATGTAAGGCAAAGCTAAGCATAATGAGCAAAGGTCCCAGTACACAAACAAGGTATATCAGATACTTTTCTACTGCTATTTCTATTGTTTTATATACCGTGACTAAGTCAACTTATAAAATAAAAAGTTTATTTTGGCTTATGATTCCAGAGGGTTGGGGGCCAGGCTGGCAGCAAGCATAAGACAGGACAGCCGGAGTTAGAAGGTGGGAGGTGAGGGCTCACATCTCCAAATGCAAGCAGAAAGCAGAGAGATTGGACTGGTAATAGTGCATGGCTTTAAAATCTCAAAGGTCATGCCCAGTGACATACTTCCTCCAGAAAGGCTACACCTCTTATATCTACCCAAACAGCACCATAAAATGGACACCAAGTGTGAGCATATAGGGGCTGTTCTCAATCAAACCAGAACATAAGGGAAATCACAGATGTGAAGACAGCTGTGGTAGACAGCAGACGCTGGTCCAACACAAATGTGGCAAGAGCTAATTAACCAAAGGAAAAATAGAACCCAGTTTCAGTTACTCTGCATATAGCCAGCAGACTCCAAGTTTGAGTGGACAGAAAGATGCTCCAACACAGCCTACCCACTGATTTCTTTCAGTTCTAATGTTTAGCAGGTTTTTGCTACACTGTATTCTAAAAGACATCCTGTGTGCTATCCCCCTCCATATACTCACCAACCCTTTTTTTTTCCCTATTTAAGGAAATACTTTTTCCTTCTCTTGGTTTCTTTCCCACACCCCCCCCCATTTAGTAGTATCTTCTATTTAGTAGTATCTTTATCTTTTCAGCTTTACAAAATTACTTTCTCTAATAGTCTTTAAAACTTTTATTCTCCTTATATTTACCAAATTTTGTTTCTGAACTTTTTCACTATGAAATCTTTTTTGGTATTCCCTCCACCCCCATCTCTCACTCTTTTGTCTTCCTCTAACATTCTTCTTCATGCTCATTTCTCTGTTGACTTCCTTCCTTCCTTCCTTCCTTCCTTCCTTCCTTCCTTCCTTCCTTCCTTCCTTCCTNCCCTCCCTCCCTCCTTCCTAGACAAGGTCTTACTATGTAGCCCTGGTTGGCCTGGAACTTGCTATGTAGATCAGGCAGGCCTCAAACTCAGAGATCTTCCTGCATCTACTTCCCCAGTGCTGGGTTTAAAGGTGTGTGTCACTGAACTCAACCTTCCTGGTCTACTTTCTATGTCTCATTCACTTATTACTTCCACATTTAAGCAACCCTTTATTTCATAGCACATTCTACAACAGGTTTTGCCATTTTCAGTTCCATGGCCATTGGTGGTGTATTTGTGGCATCATGATTTAAGCACATTTATCTTAGGTGGTCTGATGTTGTGGCTACAGTGGTTCATTTCTTCTGTGCTAAGTAGTGCTGGAAATTGAGTCTTCAAGAGCAGGCTGCTCAATATAAAGATTCTCTCTAAAAGTTCAGAAGAGATAGCAAAACCAACAGATGTGCAAGGCACACACAATATAGCAATGCAAGAAATAGGGAAAAGTAAGACAACATACATGACTCCTCTAAAAGACAGTGACTCCCTGACTACTGACATCAAAGACATAAAAACAGACAAAATGCTAGATGAGGACTTCAAAAGTTAAAAAGGATACAAACAGCTGAGAAATTCAACCAGGACCCAGAGAAAAAAAAGTAACACAGAAGAAAAAGCCAGCATAAAGGATCTGGAAACCAGCAATTCAGAAATTCAGAGAAAAAAAACTCAGCAACAGAGTAGGAAAACCCAGCAAAGAAACAGATTTAAAAAAAAAAGTGTTAGAAGTGAATTAAATAGAATAAAACAAATAAAATGCACATCATCAACAGAAAGAACCAAACAGGAAAAATAATATCAGGGATGGGGCCCATAGATGATAAAATACCACATTTCAACATTGATAAAAGAAAAATGAGAAATCAGTATAACCATATCCAGGAGCTCTGGGATGCAATCAAAGCTGAAACATAAGACTCCACGAGACGGATGGAACTGCAATAAAACAGCAGGATCAAGGACCAAGCAGAAGCTCAAGCACGAACGAACCTCTTAATTAATGTTCCAGTGACCCTTGACATGCTCACTGGACAAGGTAACTTTGTTCATCCCATCCATCAGGCACTGACTGGCCATCAAGTCTACTACCAACAGGTTTCTAACCTGGTCTTTAAAGCTCTTAAGTGATGCACCCCGCAGGACCCTTCAGCTTACTTCCGTAATCTTACTCAACAGCCAGGGGAACTTCTTACTGATTTTCTCATATGGGTCAATGAGGCAGTGAAGCAGAGAGTAGATCTGGGCCCCACTAGGGAAATGGTAATCAAACAACTGGTTTGGGAAGGACTTAATGCTCCAACCCACAATGTGGTCGCAGCAGTCTGCACAAATGGGTATTGGCCACAAGAGATCCTGAACCCAGCAGTGGTCCCATCGCTGCTCTCACCGCTTCCTTAGATGCCCTCCTTGCAGACAGGCAGGACACCTACGATACACACAAGGGCCCCAAGTAGACAGATCTTGCTGGGGTGTGGCAAACCAGGCCATCTGCCCCCAGGCAAAACCTAGGACCCAATGCCCCAGATGAAATAAGGGATTTCATTAAACAAAGGACTGTAGATCACAATCTGCTGAAGTTACCTGTCCCTTTAAACTCCAGGCAGGGGAGACTCTGATAATCTAAATATCAATTAGACACTGCCTGCTTCCCAATGCTGGCTGTCTATCTTGATGGACAAGCTGTCAGAGGCTTGGTGGACACTGGTGCAGATGCCACCATATTAACAGAAATGGAGGCACTCTGTTTCCCCCATGGGAAACTTAGACCTGGAGTAGGAGGTCAACAAGATTCAAAACTGATCGCCCATCCAGTCCATTGGAGAGACCTTGATGGCAAAAAGGGAGCCATTCTTCCTACTGTTTCTATGGTACCAAGAAACCTCTGGAACAGAGACATCCTGAAGGATATGGGTGCTGTCCTAACTACTGATGATAAGTTCTCTTTGATAACCTTCAGGCCCATGAAAAGAGGTTTGGCAAATCACAGTCCTACACATAAGTCACACCCCCAATTCTAAGGGTTACTGTCCCTCAGAAATCCGTCACAATTGAGCCTCCTAGCCTCATTCCACTGACAAGGCTCTCAAATCAGGGCATCTAGGTGGAACAGTGGCCTATAATTTAACAAAAGTTGTCAATCCTAAAGAAATTAGTTGTATAACAGCTAAAGATGGGGCACACAGAACCAACTACAAGTAAACATAATACTCCCATATTTGTTATTCCAAAGAGATTAGGACACTACCACCTCCTGCAGGATCTCCATGCAGTTAATGATTGCATGGAAAAAAAGGGGTCCATGCAACCAGGCCTCCCACACCCTAGTGCTATTCCCTCATCTTATTATATTTTAGTTTTAGATATGAAGGATTGCTTTTTTTCAGATTCCCCTAGCACCACAGGATAGAGACTGCTTTGCCTTTACAGTTTGGGAGCCTAATATGCATAAGTGAGCCAAAAGATATCAATGGACTGTATTATCCCAGGGAATGAAAAATAACCCCACAATATGCCAGTCATGTTTCTCAGGCCTTGGTGAATATTCCTAAGAACATCCTCTTAATTCATTACATGGATGACCTCCTGGCACATCCAGATGTAGTCTATCTGCAAAGGATTGTTGAAAAAGTGTTAAAAGACCTCGCATCATTACATCTGATGGTGGTGCCAGATGAGGTTCAAATGGTACCCCCTTTGACTTCTTAGGATTTTCCACTGCTAAGCAGGTTTGCTCCCTTTCCTTTAAATTGGAAATGAAGGAATTGTACTCATTCTCAGAATTACAACAATTATGTGGCACAGTTAACTGGCTTAAGCCCATTCTGCACATCCCCAATCAAGAGATGAGACACCCTTTCAATGCTGGAGGGCCTCACCTGCCCATCCATCAAGTTAGGCTTACTCATGAGGCTAGAGATCTACTACAAAAGGTTGTGGCCATTCTAGCTACCTCTAGCCTATAACACCATGACCCTCAGAAGCCTTTGCTGGCAATGACTCTGGATACCCAGGAGTTTCTTGGGAGTGTTATGGCAATTTGGGCCCTTATTATGGATACATAAAGCAAATTCTGATCTGTGCAAAATCACCATTAAGTTTGATCAATCCTTCCAACTTGACCTTAAGGCATGGATGCTGGCACAAAGAACATATGGACAAGAGCCAGATAAACTTGCCTTTCCCTTTTCTTTAAAAACTACTCAGTCCCTCTGGGCACTCTATCTCACTCCAGGAAATGGTTGCAGGATTCATAGGAACTACTGACAATCACTTACCAAAAAACCCCCCAAGATCTTAGCAGGACTCCCTACACTTCCAATAAAGATACAGTTCTATGCAGTACCTTCCTCCACTCTCATCCCTCATGTTACCCTGGCCTTTTCACATTCCAATAAAAACTCAAAGAACTGAGCCCTGGTACCTGTCACATATTAGATCTCACTACCAAAACACCTATATCTCTTCAATTCTCAGAAAAGTTGTAGTCCCAATTCAATTAAAAATCAAAGCTGGCTTTGGAGTTGGAGTGTGATTCTCTCCTCCTCTAGACCCAAGCATGTTACTAAAAGAAAAATTCAGAGTTTCTGTCTCATATCAGAAGAGCCACCTAGTGTGGAASAGAAAAAAAAAATCCCCAAAACTCTAGGAACTATTGTTGTCAAAACTGTTATCTCCCCAAAATTCTATTTCTCTTTTTTTGACTCTTTAGTGCATTGAGCTAAGCAACTTAACTATATATTGATAGACTGATAGGTAAATAGATGATATATGGACAGATTATAGAAGATAGATTATAACAGATGTAACATATATATTCAGTAGGATATTATTACATTTTAACATATTCATCTTATTTTTAATTATTTGAAAGTGTATGTGTTTCTATGTGTCTGCATGTATGGTTCTGCGTATTCCTCTCAACAATTAGGTGACTGTCTGAGATCCTGGAAGATTTCCCATATCATTGGCATACCCTACCATCCATAGAGACAAGCCATTGTGGAGAGGACCAACAGAGCTCTTAAGGAGCTTTTGGCCAAGGTTATCTCACCAGAGGCTAGGAGAAATCTTCATCTGGCCTTAACAGAGGTCCTTTTCCATACAAACTTTCTCAGTTTTGATGACAAGGGGTTCAGTCTAGCTTACAAGCACTAGGTATCTCTGTTAAGGAACACATCCCTGCCCCTGGTGTCAACCTCTCTAGTATAGAGGGAGGTCACCGTCCCTCTAGTCCCCCTGCTAACCTGTGGGAGAGGGTATACTTGTGTTTTTCCTTAGACTGCCACAACGCCAATATGGATCCTGGTAAGAGATGTATGCCCAGCCATGGATCAGCCTGCTTCCACCAAGGAAGGAGTAACCCAGGATGGGTAATGTATATACTCCCCTTTCTTGCTCTCAATGCCCCCTCTAACAAATTGATTTATTAAGGGCAGAGGTTAAGCCTTTGACTCATTTTTTTTTTTGAAAAAGTTTGGAATAGTATGAAAAGGCTATTGGATCCCTCTTGGATGCTCACATATGCATTAACTGGTGCGGTGGTTTTGTTAACCTTTATTCTCCTTAAATGTCTCATGCAGCAGATCTGACATTAGTAGACAGCAACTACGGTGACTCTTCAGTGGCTCTTAGGCATCTTCCTCAGTTCTCCACATGAGGTTATGCATGCCTGGCTATTTGTAATTCAAAAAGCTACTGCCTAGTACCTTCCACCCTGACAGCTCTCCAGGATGAATGCTCTTTGAGGGTTGGTAGTCAATGAAGGGCAAGAGCTTGTACGGCAGGCCACCCTAAGACAGGCACAGTCCAGTTGCTGAGCTGTCCTGAGGCGGGGTCAACAAGGCCTGAGCAAAGAACTCTGGCTCCTGCTAAGTGCCTTATGTAATATATATATGTGACTATGTAGGAACTTAGGGCCTACCAGACCAAAAGGAGCCAACCAGGAGTCTGCCTGGAGCTGTCAAGAGTCCTGTCAGTGACTAGCCAATAAAGAACTACCAAGTGTGGTTTCCTGAGTGCCTAGCAACAGGTACTTCCAGAGGTCCTGATCATGCCCAGCCAATGAGAGACAAACATGAGATGTCAACTGTCAACAGATTAGAACACCTGGGTGCTGGAAGTGTATTATATAAGTCCCCTCCACCCCCTGTTGCTAAATAAATGAGCCTGCTGTAAGCCTTCTACCTGACTCCCAGCATCTGTGTTTGTTGACATTGTGCCTTTTCACCCCCCTCCAAGGAAAATGTTATGTTAGAACCAGCAACAACTAAAGACAAAGAACCTATTCAGTAATTATAGCAGAAAATCCCACAAATCTAGAAATAGACATTCAAACAGGAGGCATCAAGAACCCCATATACATTTGGCCAGAGAGGGCCCCTCCCACAATATAGCCAGTATGTCAAGAAATACAAAGCAAAAAACAACATTCAAAGTTGTAAGGGGAAAATGCCAAGTTACCAACAAAGACAGGAACAGTATTTTTCTGGTTAGCAACTCTTGAAGCCAGGACAGCATAGAATAATATATTTCAAGGCCTGAAAGTAAGTAACTGCCGGCCAAGAGTGTTATATCCAGCAAAACTATTTTTTTTAATTAAAGGAGAAATAAGAACATTTCAAGGCAAGCACAACCTAATGCAGTTCATGACCACCAAGGTAGCACTGCAAAAAATACTTACAGAAATATTATATACAGAGGAGGAAGAAAGATGGTCTCAATTACAAGACCAAAGGGAATAATAAATTTCATGAAAGGATGGCTGAACAAAGGAAAGGTAAATAGGAATATAGTATGTCCAACAAACACCCGATATTAAAAGAGCAGGAAGTAAAGGACAAACTAATCCAATCAGAAAAACAACCAACAAATTATAGGAATCATTAAGATCTTTCAATAATAGCCTTAATTGTAAATGACCTCAACTTATCAATAAAGAGACAGAGACTTCCTGAGTAGGTTAAAAAACTAGACACACCTTTCTTTTGCCTCCTAGAAACAATCTCACTGGTACAGACATACACAAACTAAGTGTCAAAGAATGAAAAACAGCCCATCAAGCACATGGAAATTATTTGCAAGGCCGGCATGGCTATTCTAGTATCTGACAGAATAGACTTTGGACCAAAATTATTCAGAAGACATAAAGAATAAAGGCTACTACATATTAATAAGCAGAGCTATTTATAGAGAAAGTATTGTGATTGCTAATACATATGTACCAAATGTTCGGGTTCCCAATTTCATAAAACAAACAGTAATGGACACAAAAGGTCAGATGGGTCCTAACAGAATAGTAGTGATTCAATACTCCATTCTAATCTCTGGATAGGTCATTCAATTGAAAAAAAAAAATCAATAAAGAAACCTCAGAGTTAAACTGCACCATAGGTCAAAGGGGCTTAACAGATATCCACAAAACATTCCATCTCAAAGAAGCACAATCCCCATTCTTCTCAGTAACCTATGGCTTTCTAAGAACTGATCACACACCTCACCACAAATCAAGTCTTAAGAAATACAAAAGAATCAACAACCTTTTATATTATCAGATCACAGTGCAGGAAAACTACAAACCAAAGAGCAAGAAAACCTTCAAGACTACACAAATACATGGAGACTGAACAACACAGAACTGAATGACCAGTGGATCACTGAAGAAATCAGGAAGGACATTAAAAAGTTCTAGAATCAAATGAAAATGAAAGTACAGCTTTCCAGAGCCTGTGGGGAGGAAGGTTTCTAGCTATGAGAGCTTATGTTTAAAAAAAAATCAATAAGAATTTTAATGATTCACCTCACCTCAAGGTCATAGAAAACAAGATCAACTTAAATCCCAAAACAGCAGATAGCAAGAAACAACAAAGATTGGGTCAGAAATTAAAAAAAATGAAAAGTAAATAGATATTCAGAATCAAACACAGAGTTGGTTCTTTGGAAAAAACCAAAAACAAGATTGATAGTATCTAGCCAAACAAACCCAAAGAAAGAAAA
This sequence comes from Bramus lutescens, assembly GCA_001685075.1. Classification (NCBI taxonomy): domain Eukaryota; kingdom Metazoa; phylum Chordata; class Mammalia; order Rodentia; family Cricetidae; genus Bramus; species Bramus lutescens. The sequence continues at coordinate 22,697 of LOEQ01011336.1, forward strand.
GACTCAATAAAATTGGGGATGAAAGGCTCTTCTTTACTGGATTCCAATGAAATACAGAAACTCATTAGGAAGTATCTTGAAAATTTATAGTTAAAAAAACCTGGGAAGCAGATTCATAACAACCAACAAGACTGAAGCAGTAATAAAAAGCTTCCAACAATGAAAATCCCAGGACCAGGTGGATTCATTAGTGATATCTACAAAACCTTTGAAAAATGAGCAATACCATGTTTCCTAATCTGTTCCATATAATAGAAATGTAAAGAACATTATTAAAACCAGTCTACAAAGCCAAGATTACTCTGACACAAAACTAGACAAAAGACACAACAAAAACAGAATAGACCAATGTCCCTGATGGACACAGATATAAACATTCTAAGTAAAACGCAGTGAAATTGAATTCAAGAACACATTCAGAAGATCATACACCACGACCAGTTGGTTTCATTCCCGGGATGCAAGGTTGGCTTGCATATGCAATTCAGTACATAAACAGATTTAAGGAAAGAAACTACCTACATGATCATCTCAATCAACACAAAAAGACTTTAGACAATATTCAACATCCCTTATGATATAAAATCCCTGAACAAACAGGAAGTAGATGGAAAGTAGATCAACAAAATAAAGGCTATATATAACACAACACTAAGTGGGGAAAAACCAAGAGCATCTTCTCCGAGTCTTGAGTGAAATAGGATCCTACACTTTCCACTTGTACTCACTACAGTGTTTAGAGTCTTAGAAGCCACATTAACACAAGAGAAAGAAACAAAAAGACACAATAGGGAAGGAAGGAGTTAGTGTATCTGTTTGAAGATACAAGAGCATACCATTAAAAGATCCTATAGACTGCACCAAAACTGTTAGACTGTACAAATACTTTTAGCAAAGCAGCAGGATACAAATTTGACAAATAAATTAGTAGCTCGTCTATATGTCATCAGTGAACTCACCAAGAAATAAACTGAGGAGAATGAAAATCTCATTCACAATAGCTTGAAAAGAGAAAACAAAATAAAGATTTGTGAAAAAGCCTCATGGAAACCTACAACTATAGAAGCTTCCTAAAACGTATGTATACATTTATACACATAATTATGCATATGTAAAATGAGTTTAAATGGAATTATCCTATAATGGGGTGGGCACAATGGTTCTCTTAAGACACCATAGGCTATGAAGTAAAAAAACAGTGCTAAGAATGGTGTGCTCGCTGGTTTTTGAATACTTACACAAACCTACATATTTGGAAAGAGGAACCTCAATTGAGTAAATGCCTCCATCCAAACTGTCTATATGGCAATAGTCTGTAGGGTATTTTCCTTGATTAATAATTGATGAATAGTCCAGTGATGTGTGATGTCCTCTATATGTGTTGCTCTTACTTGTTAATGAATAACTGTCACGTCTATCTCGACCAGCAAGAAAGACGCAACACTCGGGCTCTTCTATAAGCAGTTTATTCAGGAACCTTGAACAATCTTCTTCTTCTCTCTCCCTGGGAAGGGCGCTTGAAGACTATATATTCTATGGGCTACCAATCCCAATAAGCCATGTGGCAATCTCTAA
>LOEQ01011336.1:30355-48660 GCA_001685075.1 Bramus lutescens
ATACAATTTGTGTGTTGTTATTTCGGGGTATAAGCTAGCAGTGCGGGAGCCTGGCGGGACGAAATGCAGGCCTGCTCCCTTAATTATTACAAGCATACCTACAGAAAGTTAAGTCCACATCATATTTAAATAATAGACCATAGATAAGACGGGAATGCAAGGCATAATTTAAGTTAGGAGTTTTACAAATGCCACTCACTACACTAATAGATTAAAGAAAACTTTGAGATCACCGGAAAAAAATGAGGGAAAAGATACAGTAAGACTGAACAAGCACTTAGAATCAAAACTCTGCAGACTAAGATAAAGGCCATCTATGAAAGCATGCTGTGAAAGAGAAATAGATTACCACCAATCTACTTAGCAGTGCAGAACACCACAGCAATAAGATGAAAAGGTCTCAAAAGACAAAGAACGAAGGTTAGAAGGTGTGGAAAACATCTGACTGCACTTCAGAGCAGTACCACTGTCTACAAGAAAACCAGGGAGCAAGTGCATGCTTAAAGCATACACAGAAGGCAAGGAGTGGGATGCATTTCCCTGTACTTCAAACAGGCAGCTTGAAAGTAACTGTTTTTTTTTTAAATCCTATTTATAACAGCAACCCAAAAATGAAGCAATAAATAAAAATATGCATAAGCCTTTTATAAAAAAATTATAAAATTTTATTGAAAGGCAATAAGGAAAACTTAGGAGTCATACCATGTTATTGAAGAGGCTAACAGTTTTAGTATTCCTAAACTGATTAATAGATTCAAAGCAATTCCACCACAATGTTTTTCATGGAACTTTGACAAGATGATTCAAAGATACAAAGCTATGGTAATTGAGAAAGTATGCTATTGGAACATGATAGACAGGTAGATCTGTGGAACTGAATGGACAACCCAGGAACAGATCCACACATACATATAAACTTGATTTATGACAGAGGACAACGAAAGGCTAGATTATTTAATAAAGGAAGCTGGGTTAAGGTAACCCATATGCAAAAACAATGAAATGGGATCCCTATCTCGTAACATACAAAAATCAATTCCAGATGACCTAAAAACCTGTTAATCACAAATAAAAAGTTAGAAGATGCTGTAGGAGTGTCTTTATGACATTCAAATCATAAAGACTTTCTTAAATGAGACACAAAAAGCAGAGCCAAAAAGGAGCATAATGATAAACTATACACTAAAATAAAAACCTTCTGTTTATAAAGACTCAATGAGTCTGAAAGATACTGCAAACGGGGAGAGACACACACAGCATATTTAACTAATAAAGGGCTAGCAACTAGTACACTGGGGGAATCCTGCAAGTCAAAAACCTTCTTGGGAAATTTGGGAATTAGGAGACATGGGTATTTCACAGGACAAGCAACACAAAATGGCTAAAGAATATAATAACAGTGCTTTACTTTATTAATATCCAAGAAAATACAAACAAAAATAAAAGAAATAGCTTTGCACTCCTTTAGACTGTCAAATCTTATCTAGAGCCAGGCCATCTTGAAAGTGTATAATCTCATTTGTCAGACTGTAAGACCTTAAGTTTAATATAAGTATTAGCATGAAATTAGAACCAGGGGAATTCTACACTGCTAGAATGGGGTCTAAGTTGCCACAACCAGTTTGTATAACAATTTGATTTACCCAGAAAGTCCACCCAACAATTACTCCCCAGATTCCAGCAATTCCACCATCACCCAGACACTGTGTGCTGGGGTTGTAGACCAGTGGTAGAGACTTGCATAAGGCCCTGGGTTCTCTACTCAGCATCAGCAAACAATGCACAAGTCCATCGGAAGCAGGCGGTGATAATCAGAGAGCACTTTCCAACAAAAGCCCCAACAGCTCTGGAAACAGTGAGAACTTACAGCACTTGGACAATGTACAACAGGAAAACAAAAAAGCGACCACAGCTCCACGGAGCATCATGAATAAATCTAACACCAACACTAAGGGGAGGAGTGAGGAAATAGAAGAGTGCATACAAGAGAACTGATTCTATGTATGCAAGGTTTAAAACAAGTACAACCACATAGCAAATCTGGGACTAAAACATAAATGGTAAAACCACAAAGAAAAGAAAAATAATGATCAACACAGCATGGAGAACCTGTGATTAGGTGAGGGCTGGCCTCACAGAAAGCCTCAGAGAAACTGGCACTATTCTGTCTCTTCGGGCTGGAGATAGACATCTTTGCCAAGTTTCATACTGTTCTTTAACTTCATGCACACACTATATCACTACATTTTCTTATTTTATTTCCTTTTATTTATTTATTTTTTGAGACAGGGTTTTTCTGTAGCTTTGGAGCCTGACCTGGAACTAGCTCTTGTAGACCAAGCTGGCCTCCAACTCACAGAGACCCGCCTGTCTCTGCCTCCCAAGTGCTGGGATTAAAGGCATGTGCCACCACCAATTGGTTTTAAGGACCCATTTTAAGAGAACAACCATACTCTACAAATGTACACATAAAAAGGCACACAGAAGCCAAAACCACTAAACAAACGGGTCTACTTAACAGTCATTTTGTTTATTTGCTATTACATTTATTTATTTGGTTGGGGGGGTGCTGTGATGAGGTCAGAAGACAATTTTTGAGAGTCAGTTTTCTCCCCCCGGTCATGCAGATTCCAGGGATTGAACTCAAGTCCTTGGTTTGGCAGCAAGTATGTTTACCTGCTGTGAGCAATGCCAGCCTTAAGAGTTATTTTAAACGAAAAAGGAAGCAAAATAGAAAAGTAGCCACTCCCTGGGATTATCAATTCTAAGAGGCTAAGTTCCATAATCAGCAGACTTTCTTTAATAAAAGTCAATCTCCCAAACCTTAGTCCCAAATAAGAAAAATGTCATCCCTGGTTAAGCTGTACAAACCACAACTCCAGCATTGTCTTCTGGTCTTCCTCTTTTGTTCCCAAATCCATGTCAGTTCCTAAATCCACCCTCCCCCATCACATAGGATACACTCATCCCTGAGGATATTATTGCCAATAGCCCTCCTACCTGCCTCCCCTGACAAACCCTTTTCTGTACCATAAATCTTTCACGCTGGAAGGCATTGTGCAGTCAGTCCATGGCTTCATCTTGACCTCCACTCACATGTTCCTTTCCCTTTTGTTTTCCTGCCACCATGAGCATCTTTCAATTTTTTTAAACATGTACAAAATTATCTTTGCACATGGTGGGTCTACTGTAGTTCCCAGAAGTCCACTACCTCTGTCTCATGAAGTCCTTCATGGACTTTATTTAAATCACACATTCTAAGGAGTGCTTTCCTAAGACACACATTCTTCCTCATGTATCCTTCACCAGACTAAGTCTATATCCCACGCTCTAGAAATAGGGTGAATTCTTTTCTCCCCCCCCCCAGTAGTTTCCATGTTTTACTTTCTGTGCACATGACTCTGATTAACACCTCTTTCCCGATGACACTGTAAGCTCCAGGAGCACAGGGGCCATGCTGCACTCTATCACAGTCTCAGGACCTTAGCACAGAACCTTAGCCATGGTAGCAACTCTTAGCTGTTTGCTGAATGAACAAGTGGATGAACACACACTCACACCCAATACAATAGCAATTTCAAAAGCACCAATATCACTAGCTGACACAACAGGACACCAAAAGATGTGAAGCTACGGCAGTATTTGGTAAAACTTCTAAGTCATGCTCAAGGGCACTGGTAGGAGACTTGTGGAAACATGTTACACTGACCTGTACACACCAGAGTGTACTATGGGTGGCTCTTCTTAAAAGACTCGAGCAAAGCTACTCTAGAACCACCTGGAGCAAGGCTTACCTTCCTGACAGGCGGCTGACAAGAGTCTCGGCCTTCCCAGGCGGAACTGATGGAAGCTACCTGGGAGCATGACCACAGGGGAGCATCTGCAATGTGAAGGCGTGCAGGTGGTGTGCTCGGACGGCTGCCTTGAAACCTGTGCTCTGGGACACTGGGCCCCAGGAGTCCCCTGGAGAGCCTCTGCCAGCAGTTTAATTCACATCGCTTTAGCTTACACAGCATAATCGAAGTCCTTTTAAATTGCCGTGGCTATTAAGACAAGTGGCAGGGCATATGCTGACAACTGGAATTTTACACACCATGTTGAAAGGGAAGTCAATTTCTTCCAGTAAGAACTAAATGCCATTTTCCTGAAGCATTAGGATATACTAAGGACAAAAATAAAAACTAAATTGGTTGGCACACTTTGGAGTGGCACATGGGTACATAAAACTACATGGGAGTAGCAGCTGCATTCCTCACTCAGAGAATATGTCTTTGGGTTCTGGAAAGAAAGAAAAAAGACATGGTGTGTGCCCCAGGTCTGCAGAGCAGAATGGCGTTATAAAAATCAAAACTAGAAGAGGCATCACTTGCCCGTGTCTCTGTGTAAGGCACACCACATAATCATAATCCTGTGACAGAGGTACTTCATCCAGTACAGGACTCAGGGCAGGCAACACTATACATATTACAGCTGGCAACATAGACACAAACTGCACAACTAAGCATGGCAAATACTGTGGTCTTCTTTTCTGCTATTTAATTTTGCTTAAATCATATAACTAACAATGAGAGAAAGTTTGAATCTGCACATCAAAGGACTGGCAGCTTAAATGTTTTATTTGAACTAAGAAAACCCAAACAAGTACTGACAAACTATCTAATTATTGTATCTTCCGTACTTCCTTCAGAAGATAAGAGGGTTCTCTTTTTGTTCTTTTTTTAACATAATTTCTTTATTGATTCTTTGGAAATTTCATATCACACACCCTAATTCTGTTCACACTTCCTAGTCTCCCCCATTCTACACTCATCCCTGCAGTGCCCCTCCCCAAATCAAACCAAACCAAACCAAAGCAAGCACGCAAACAAAACAAACAAAATACGAACAAAACAAACAAACAAATCCCTTTGACTCTCTTTTTTCCCCACCTCTCCAACACCTCTTCATTCATCCTAGTGGCATTGGGAACAATGTGTCACACAGTGTACCCTTTCGTCCCATCAGCTTTATCAGCAAATAAATGTTTATACAACAACTCAGTGGTCTGTTGAAAGTATACATGAGCTTTATGAGCTCCAGCATCTCCTAGATTTGTTTGGGCTTAAGTACAAACCACCACACTTTCTGCCTTCATTTCTATGCTATTCTGTATTGTTGAAACACTCAATTAAATTCTTAAAATGTTTATTTAAGAAAATATTAAGGGTATGGAGATATATTTGCAGATATATAGATGTATAATCCATAAATATATTTCATATGTAGATTCTGTGCCAAAATCTACATATGAAATAGAAATTTCCCATGAAACTAGAGACACTTTTATACAAACCAGAGACACTTTTTACTATCCTTAACATGCTTCCTTGTAAGATTTTTTTTCTGTGAATGTTCTCTAACATGGCTCAGTGTGTTTGTCATGTAGAGCTTTATGTATGCTGTTTTCTCTATGTATTTTCCAGTTATGACTTCTCATGACTGTATAATATCATTGCTCTCTAAACATGAACTGCCAACTAACTCTCTTTGACAGTGGCTATTTTGATGCAGAAAAATGACACTCATACTCTATTCAGCATGAAGTATGCCCACCATAGCAGGTGCTCAGTACTGTGTGGGTTCAATTACAATCTGAATTCATTTATACAAGTGAAGGTCTAAGAACAGAACATTCACAAGTGAAGTATTTCAGATAAACAGGATGAGTTTGATCTAGAAAACTATCATTTACAGGATTAAAAACAATGGTTACACATACAAGCAAATCACTTCATCTTCTTTTGAGGCACATAATTTGGAGAGGATAAAGATGTGGAGAACATTCTAGAATTGAAGGAGGAGCACTCCTTTCCTTTGCAAGTGACTTCCACTCTGTCTCTGGACAAGGTAACAGCACATGGCTGAAAGCCTGAGGGGTTGATTATTGAGTGTGACTCCTCTGGGAGGCTAGCTGCCAGCCCCAACACCACACTCAGAGCTGACACTGCTGGAAGGAGCAGGTAATGCGACCTATATACTCCCAGGCCATTTTCACTTTTGCACACCAGGCACTCGTGCAAAGTTCTTTTGTGTGGAGCATTTACCTAAAACATCTCTGTCTGTCTGTCTATCTATCTATGCAAATGTCCTTGTGTTATCTCTCTCTCTCTCTTTCTCTCTCTCTCTCTATGCAAATGTCCTTGTGTCTAGTTTTGGAGGACTTATAAGACACAGGTTTGTGTTTTGTACAGAAAGGGCAAAACTGCTTATGTCTGCTGAAGCATTTCACTAAATTAGAGATTTTCAATGCATTGAGCATTTACTGAGCATTATTAACAAGGATCAGGAACTTTCCTTCATGCTAGAGTACCAAGTTCAGCAAAACCCTCATCCGCTAGGAGACCCCCTCACAGTGCAAAGTTCACTAGGCCCATGAACAATGAAATCACAAAATCACATCTCATGGGATCATACATCCTGAGTTTAAGCCCATGTCTCACCTCCCACAAGCTGTCCATTTCAAATTACATCTCCCTTTCCCCTCAGAATGCTACTTGGCTTTTGCTCTTTTTACAATTAATTTTGTGTTCACATATATATATGTACAAGCATGAGAAGGCCAGCGGTCCACGCCAGGTGCCTTCCTCAATCGTTTTCCACCTGTTTGTCTTTTGAACAGCGCCTCTCACTGAACCTAGACCATGCCCGTCTTAGTTACTTTTCTCTTGTGCGATAAAACACCAGGACCAAGGTGACTTAGAGAAAGAAGGGTTTGGGGAGGGCTTACAGCTCCAGTGAGATAGAAGTCCCTCACCAGCATGACCAGGAGCATGGCATCAGCAGGCAGGCATGGAGCTGGAGCAGCCACTGAGAACTCACATCACCAGTCCACAAACAGGAACACACCAGGGAAGGCAGTGGGCTTTTGAAACCTTAAGCCCGACCCGACCCGAGTGACACACCTTCGACAAGGCCACATTTCCTAATCCTTCCCAAACAGCTATCAACTAGGAACCAAGTATTCAAATACTAGAGACGTACAGGGGCATTTCATTCATACAGTGTTTTCTGGGCAAACTGGCTGGCTAGTGGGCCTCGGGGTTACAGACATACACCACCACACATAGCTTTTTCACATGAGTTCTGGTGCCAAACTTAGGTCCTTGTGCTGGCACAGGAAGGTTTTCACCAGCTGAGCTTTCTCCCTAGTCTCAGTTTTTCGTCTTTAATGTTTTAAATTAACACATCAGAATAAAATTCAATTGCCTATTTCAAATTCTGTTTCTCTCAAAATGACACTAGGATGCTGCTCTTTAATTCCTGAATATATAAGATCCCAAAACAGGGCAGCAAGAGCAGCCTGACAAGCTGGGTTGGATCCCCGAGAGCTGACTTCACTAGCTGTCCTCTCACCTCCATGTGTGCCCCCCACCCCTACAACATGAATAAACACAATCTCAAAGACAAGAAAGAATCCCCAAAACAGAAGCTAAGTAAAGCCAAGCTGTGGTACCCTGGAAATCCATTCTGCCCATGTGAGTACCATCTGCTGGGAGGCTCTGGCTGCAGTACCCCTGCTCCCATGACTGTAACCTAACTGAAACAAAAAACTCCCAACCCCAACTCTTAATTTTCTAGGAAAGGCCACCTCTTGCCCTGGTCATATTTCAGGCTCTCAGAAAAATGGAATAATGGTTATGCTTCTCCTTAGAAATAAGGAGAACTGTTCCAAGAAGCAATAGCCTTTTCTGATAAAGGACACTTGAGCCAAAACCAAATGGTGTAGCACCCACCACACAGGCTTTCTGCCATATACACAGTGTTAGTGGAGCTTAATCTCATCCCTAATAAACATAGGTGGGAAAAGATCTATTACCGTTTTCCTACATCCTACACAGCTGTGTTTTATGAGTCCCCTATGGTAAGCACACCTCTCCTAGGAAGTCAGAATAGTAGAAAACTGTGAAAATAAATACATGTATCAATGTAGAACATCTTTTATAGAAGGAGAAGGCAAGACAAACACAAAACAGAAAATGTAGCCCACTTCATAAAAATACAAATTAATTATTTAAAGTTTAACAAATGCATAAGCTCCTATGGGACAAAATCTAACAGCCATTTTTTCTTTAAACTTTCTAATAGGCAAACTAAATGAAAATATCTATGAAAATATCTAAACATGAACTAGAAATGTACATATTTGGAGCTGGGGATGCCATCCAGTGGTAGGGTACTTGACAGCATGTGTAAGGTCCTGGGCTGATCCCTAGACCTATAAGGAAAAGAAAGGAGAACAAAGGCAGAGGAAGGCAGAAAAGGGGAGAACTTAATACATTAAAATACAATTGTTGCCTGAGTATGCTGGTGCATACCTGTAATCTCAACTCTCGGGATTCTAAAAAACGCGCATAAGTTCAAGGCTAGCCTAGGCTATACAGTGAGACCCACTCTCAAAATGGTCAAATTCTTTAAATATTTTGCTATTATCTATAATCTTGAAGTAAAAAATATCTCTAAAAGAAGTCTTTAAATTTAAAACAAAAAGATCAGCCATAGAATTGTTCAAAATAAACATCACATAAACAATTTAAAATCTGGAAATTGGCCTTGAAAAGGTCCTTTTCCAATACCCCAGGCCAGTGACATGCTTGGGAGCTCTTGTTCTCATTTTCCCAGCTTCTATTTATTCAAGAAGTAGTCTGAGCAGGAAATAGGACAAGTCAAACGACCACAATCAATCTCATCACCTCCACAACATGCTGTGAATGTAATTAATCCTCTATTTATTTAGGGGACTTCACACCCCTTACAATAAGGCAGCAACTTCCTGCTGGCTTCGGTTAAGATAATTATGTTATAACAAGGATTGAGTTTCAATCATAATAGGCAGAAGAAAAGGAAATTGTACTTGAAGTTGTCAGTTTTTTAAAAGCTTTTTTGTGACTCCATTCAGAGACCACTCTTGACAAAGCTCTCCTTAAACAGAGAGCTTTCTGAGCATGACAACAGCACGCGTGCCACATTAATCAATGTAAGCCTCTTCCTTGAGTAAGACATTAAGACATTCAAGCACAGGAGAAACTCCACAAGGTACAGAATGTGGTTCAAAAAACCCACCAGATCTCTCACCACCCACACTCAGTTGGTCCAGAGTTTTAAGACGTAAATATTAAAAGAACAAGAAGGCACAGGAAAACACCATTTGCTCCCCCACAAATCACGGCCCTAAGAGCCCAGGGAGGCCAAAGCCACCCAGCAGTGAGCAGCATGAGAAGTATCAGAGACAAACAGAACCCAGTCAAACCTACAAGACAGGCTGGGTGCAGATGCCACTCCTTAGACACAGGCAAGGCATCCCATGCCCAAGCACTGCTGAAAGCTGTTATCTTTCTGCAAGATTATCCACACTTTCTCCCCTAATCTCCACCACCATAAGAAAATTGGAAGGCACACAGCCTTGCCTAGTTTATTTTCAAGTCTTCTATTTTATCACTGCATCAATACACTGGTGCCCACAGTACATATGCACACACAAGTGATATGTGAGTTATACTTTGAAGCTTCTGAAAATCCTCAACTACTCCTCTACAAGACTTGGATCTGCGATGATTCAGATCCTCAGAGAAGTGATATCTCCACAGTATTTCAGTACCTTTCAAAGGCATTTAAACTCTTGGATAATCAAAGGCCTAAAGAACTGCCTTGGGTTCCACTTCAGACTATGTAGAAGGAGGCCACTAGTTTGTTCTGGCTGCCCAGAACGGAAATAACCACACAGAAACTTTATTAATTAAATCACTGCTTGGCCCATTAGCTCTAGCTTCTTATTGGCTAACTCTTACATTTTAATTTAACCCATTTCTATTAATCTGTGTATTGCCACATGGCTGGGGCTTACTGACTAAAGTTCTGGCATCTGTCTCTGGCAGGGCTACATGGCTTCTTTCTGACTCTGCCCTTCTTTCTCCCAACATTCAGTCCTGTCTTCCCTGCCTGCCTACCTAAGTTCTGCCCTCCTATAAGTCCTATAAGTCCAAAGCAGTTTCTTTATTCATTAATGGTAATCACAGCATACAGAGGGAAATCCCACATCAAGATTAGACAACAACAAAAGTTAGGCATTAAGTTAAAACTAAAAACAAAATCTTCAGTTGATACTAATGTGTCAATGCTGACTCATTAACTAACACCACAGCCTTTAATGTGTTATGTGAATAATGGGAAGTAATGGGGTATTTGGAAACTCCATACTATCTACGCAATTTTCTTTAAGTCTAAAACTATATTAAAATAAAACGCCCATCTAGGAGCTGAGATGGTTCTAGTGGTAAAGTATCTGCTGCACAAACACAAGGACTCGAGTTAAGATCACCAACACCCATGCTAAAGGTCAGACAGCACCTGGAACCCCAGCACTAGGGATTTGGTGGGAATATATGAAGATGGTCATATAGCTTAGCTCAACTGATGAGAGGCAGGTTCAGTGTGAGACCTTGTCTCAAAAAAATAAAGTGGTAAGCGGATATGATGGTATATGCATTTAGCCTCAGCATTTTAGAGGCAGGTTGAGTTTGAGGCTAGCTTAGTCTACATAGCAAGTTCCAGACAGCTAGGGTTACACAGAGAAACCTCATGTCAGAAAAATAAAAAATAAAATTAAATAAGGTAGAGAATGACACCAAACCCTTACCTCAGACCTATGCATATATACCCATGTGTAAAAAAATGTGCAAGTAAACATGTACGTGCGCGTATACACACATGCGCACGCATGCTTGTTCACTTGTGCGATTATCTGAAGTAGGATAAAATTACAAATGAAGAAAGAATGACATATATAACAAAAACCCTTTTATAAACTCTGATCATCCTGACTCGCAATTTTTCTGAATACAGTTCCAGGAGCACTGGTCTCTTCAAAGGGTTACAGCAGCCCTGAATCATAGGGATAGCTGCAATCCTAGGATTTCTTGGCACTTTGCTTGGTAAAAATGTCTAAGGAACAGCGGTAGTCCCCAGTGCTCACCACTGAACTACTGGTGATAAGGTAAAAGCCAATTAAGAGGATCTCTTCTCTGTGACACCTCACAAGACAGAAACAAGGGAGAAGATATTGGCACTGTAGTAATCCTTCCATAGAGATAAATCCCACTTCCATCCAGGATGAACTTGCGGGCTTAATTAAAAATAAACAGTAAAACTAAAGAGCAACCTGACACAGCAGATAAGCATCTCACCGGGAATGGCTTCAGTTCAAGCAGGTTTAATGTGCTTGAATTATACACAATTGCTTTTTGAAATTTCTACATGTTTGTCATTAGAAGACAATGCAGCACTCAACGTTTAACCATGTACCAGAGAAGTAACTTCCCACACCAAGAAAACCACCCAGGTTATCTGCCTGTCACTTTGCAGGTCTTAATTTAGCCAGATACCCTCAGTGTTGTAGGCTCATTATAAATATCGGTGACACGGAGATACTGTCTCTCCGCAGCTACAGCTCAGCCCTTATGATGCTTCCTTGTGTCTGGTACACTCTGAGCCCTGGGTAGTATAACTCATTCCACAAGCACCTCTTCAGCCTGCTATGACCAAGGTTACTGGACAGAAGAGAGAATGGCCACTGGGGTCAGCTCCATTCTTCCGCTCCCAGAATTACAAACCAATGGTTCTACATCATCTGCACTAAAAGGAAGGATGTGTGAACTCGGGGCTATGGAATGGCTTTCTGGTTCCCCTGAGAGCTTCTAGAACAGCAAGGGTGCATACGGAAAGCAGCAGCCTCAAGGGGCATGGCTAAAGCGGGCTTCTGAATTTCTGCATGGATTTGAGTCCCCTGGGTCCAGCCACTTTCAGCATCTGGGCTCAGAGGACAATCAGCCATCTACTAAGAAACTAGTTTCTACTGTCAAAGCCTAAGTGAGCTTCTCCCCGATCACCTGACTCAAGTCAAGATAACGAGCAACTTCAGAACACATTAGAGGGCTGAGAGTTTCTCATATGGCCCCATAACTAAAGTCAAGGGTGGCAGTTAAGATTCTCATGCATCAATAAAGGTATACTACAAGAATAAACTGACCCAAATATAAGCAGCTTTAGTCCACTGTTGCTCTTCCGCTAACCACAGCAAAAAGCAGGCAATGTGTGCAGCATGTTGCGGCCATGTTTTCCTTGTCTCCCTCACAGTGATTTTCTCAGCCAGGAAAGATTGCTATTACAGTCACATGAGAACCACATTCCCAGGCAAGTAGACAGCATTCTTACATAACTGTTTAATTCATATCCCTTCTCTGTCCAAGTTCTCAAGACGTCTTGCCCAGCTGTGATCCACATGTTATTGACATGTTTTCTGGATGTTCCTGAGAGACCAAGACTGCCCTCTTCATCTCTCTCAACCTAACCTCTCCAGTATTATTAAATCTTGTCAAAGGTGCCTTCAGTGGTCAGGTTTAGTGATATTTTGTTTGTAATCTAACAAATTAAGCTTGCCTGAACATCAGAGCACAGAGCTAAGCCATTAGTTAGCCATAGAGGCGAGGCAGATGGATCTCTGTGAATTCAAGGCCACTAGCTACAAGAAACTGATCCAGTCTAAAAGAGAAACAGAGCCAGGCAGTGGCGGCTCACACCTTTAATCCCAGTACTTGGGAGACATAGCCTTTAATCCCAGAACTAGGAGAGGTGGAGACAGGAGCAATATGGCTGGGTAGAGAGAGGAATATAAGGTGAGAGGACAGGAGCTCAGATGCAGTCTGAAGATGCAGTCTGAAGATGCAATCTGAGGATGAGTAGAGACAGGATTGCCCCTTCAATCTGAGAATTCAGTAGAGATGAAAGGTCTCCCTAAATGACTGGCTGCTCCGCTTCTCTGATCTCTCAGCTTTCACTCCCTAATATCTGACTCTGGGTTTTTATTATTAATACCAATTAGAAATCGTGCTGCAGTTAGGTTCACTGACCAAGTTCAAACCTGGCTCTCAGCTCCACTCCTCCCCTTCTCTCTGACCCTGTCCAAGTAGTACCCCACCTGCCTTACCACCTCTTGACTCTGAGCACTGACTTGTTTTCCTGCTCATGGTCACCACTCAAGTTCCAGTCACCATTAGCCTGGATCCTCAACAAGTCTTTCAGCTTTGAGCCCAACCCCACTCCAGTAGGTTCCTACAATGTGCTCTGACAATGTCACTCATACAGGTACCCTTAGCTTCAGGCTCTTTGGTCACTCCCCACTTCCAGGATGAAGGATGAAGTGGTCACAGCTTCCATGAGGCCTCCAGTCTCATCTCCCTCCGTCCTATGCCCATACTGTGATGTAGCCACAGTTTGTGAGAGCTTAGGTAGACAATGTGCCTTCTCTATTGTCTGACGCTCTGCTTTCTTCCTCACCTCCACTTAGTTTTCTGACACAGGGTCTCACCACACACCCCAGGCTGGCCTCAAACTCCCACCCTTCTGCCTCAGGCCCCCAAGTGCTAGCTAGCATCTGAGGTCTGTGCTACTATTTTTAACTTTCTTTTTTCTGGTGCTAAAAATTGAACACATAGGAGACAGGAGCTCTACTTTACATCCCCAGCCCTTTGACTAGCTGTCATCAATCCTTATGATCTTAACTGAATATTTGTGTGTTTTTAATCCATTTTCTGTTGCTAATACAGAATACCACAGACTGAGTAATTTAAAATTTATTTTGGCTCCCAGTTTAAGAAGTCTGAAATCACAGTACTTCAGCTGCTTATCTTCTAGTGAGAATCATACATTGGATGATGGAATATCAGAAGAAAATGGACCTGGGCAGAGGAGAGGGAAAAAATGAAGGAGCCGAGCCATTTTATAACAACCTGCTCAACAGAGAACCAACCCATTACTGTGAGAATCAATATTGCCACACAGAAGGGGTTAATCACTCTTCGGCTAATCAGTTCTGAAGGCCCCAAAGCTTCTCAACACTGTTAGACAACATGTCTTACTTGTTCACCAGAACATTCCCAACACCTGTCTTAGCATTTGTACTATCTTAGGGTTCAACAAGGTTGAAGGCGACAATATACTATAAGATATTTAGTACTAATGTTGCACCTCCGCATGAGTCAACCCCATCACTCCTGCTGCAGATATGCCAGGAATAAAAGTGGTGAAGGAAGCCTCCTCCTCTGCAGCAACCAGGGGCACACCTCACCCTGCTAAGCACACAGGCCTGGAAGAAGCAGAGTAGGGCAGAATGGCGAGGTCTTAGGTGTTCAGCTACTGTGAGGCAACACAGAAATGGTTTAAGTTCACTTACAATCACCAAGGCTGAGGTAGAAGGCTTCTCATCCTCAAGATAAGTCTTCAAGAAAAATTTTCCTTCCATAGACCTCTGGCTTCAGTATCTTTAGGGTCATAAGACTGCTTTTGAGGAAAAATTATGCTAAAAAGGAGTGGGAATTTAAACGTTCCAAGAGTATTAATTAGCAAACTATCAGCTCAATGTAAATAGGCCCAGCATTTCAAGCACACATTTAAAAAAATTATTTATTTAATTTCATTTTATGTACATTGGCTTAATGGTTTCAGATCCCCAGGAACTGGAGGTACAGACAGTGCCACATGGTTCTGAACCATGTGAGCTACCATGTGGGTGCTGGGAATTGAACCCGTGTCCTCTGGAAGAGCAGCCAGTACTCTTAACTGCAGAACCATCTCTCCAACCTCAAGCACACATCTTAGATTCTTTTTCTGCACAACTACCCACCCGGAAAACAAAATACTATGCTAGATGGAGTTGGAGAGCAACACCCCCCCCAACACCCCCAACTGCACTGTATTAGAGAGAGGAAACGATTCAATGCTTCAGTTACATGCTCAGATATTTATACTGAAGACTGTCAGGATTTTATTTAGATTTAAAAATAACAAAAACATTATAAGTAGAACAAAAATAAAGCCTTATTTGTCCCCTTGTCATTTCAAAATGTACTATAAATTAAAGCCACATAGTTTTAGCCAAGTGCGTGGAGAGTGCCTGCATTCCCTGCATCAGGGAAGCTGAAGAAAAGGATCCCAGGGCTACATAAGATCCTGTTTCAAACCAGCAAAACCCAAACAAAACAAAACCCATTCAGTTAACTGTCAATTCTCTTCTGTGGGCACAGACACCCTTTTTGACAGTGAGGAGTTTCTTATTTAACAACAAAACTTGATAGAAACTATATTATAAAGGGAAAAGATGTCTTGAATACTATTAAGTGTAAAACAGGTTACAAATGGGTATGTGCAAAGTATTTCCACTAGGTTAAGAATGAATTGGGAGCCAGGTGTGGTGACACATGCCTTCACTTCAGTCCAAGCACGCAGGAGGCAGAGGCAGGTGGATCTCTGAGTTCTAGGCCAGCCTGGTTTAAAGTGAGTTTCAGGACAGCCAGGGCTACATAGAGAAACCCTATCTTAAAAAGCCGATAGACAGACAGACAGACAATAGATGAAGTATTAAAATATGTATACTGGCTGCATAGGAGGAAGTGAAGAAGCAACTTTCTTAGGTCACATGGCCAATGGGACATAGAGCCAGAACATTACACTTTACTCTTACCCATCCTGTACTAAATTCTCAGAAGACAGAACTACAACAGCTATTAATCATGGAAGGCCATCATGAAAGAGACATAGAAAGAAATCCAATACTGAACATAACTGAAAATTTCAACAAAGATAAGCCACAACTGATGGACAGTGCTTTTAAAATTATACCTTATTTATTTATTTATGCATTCATTAGTTCATTATTGTGTGTATGCACATACATGTATTTACAAAAATGCCATGATGCATGTGTGGAGGTCAGAGACCAACTTATAGGAGTTGGTTTTCTCTTCCACTATGGTCCTGGTGAGCAAACTCAGGATGTTGGGTTTGACAAGTGCCTTTACCTACTGAGCCATTTGCTGAACCCCAATTCACAGCTTTTAAAAGTGTTACACTACTATCATTATTATTATTATTATTATTATTATTTGGTTTATGGGTGTTTGGTCTGCATGTATGTGTACTACATATGTGCAAAAGCCTCTGGAGGCCAGAAGAGGGCACCATATTCCCCTGGACCTGAGGTTATTATAGACAGTTGTGATCCTCTGTGGGAGTGCTGGGAACTAAATCCCAGTCCTCTGAAAGAGCAACCAATGCTCTCAACTGCTGGGCCATCTCACCAGTTCCAGAGCTACATTTTTTAACAGTGAAAAACTTCTTTAACTAACAGGGCCCATTCAATTAAACTAAAATTTGCTGTGCACACTAGACACTGTAGATCCAGATGAGTGTTCTCTCATAGGGCCCTTGAAGCTTTAGTGGAGATGAGGGCTTAGATTATTCCACTATAGGGAAGGCATAAGATGTGCATAGCGATTTCTCAACCAAGTGCTATGGGAGCATTTATGAACAAAACAAATGGTTCATTAAATCCCTTTCCTCCAGGAAGGTTCCCAAAGGGAGCAGTTTTTCTTTGGGTTCCCTTCTACAGCCATGAGTAAAGAAAACTGGTTGTAACATGTGGCTTATCTGGGAAAGTATCTGAACCCACAGGGCAGGATATTGTCACAGACATATCTATCTGTTATCATGACTGCAAGCCAAACCTCAGGAACCCTCATGCTGCCACTCAGGGCATGTTTGATGCAGCAGGCACCACACTGGAAACCTCAGTGCCATGGACACTGAAGGAAACAAGGAGTGCTTGTTTTCCCCCATAGACTCGTAACTCCTAATAAGAATCCAAGGTTCCATGCTCCACAAGAAGCAGACAGCATGGAAGCAAAACACCCTCATGAGGCAAACCTTACATTGTTGCCATAGCTGCATTGATTCAATATAAGGACAGCATTTCAATAAATTTTTTGCCAAAGTAAATGTCTGACTGGAAAAATGGAATGCTGTTTTTGTGTAGGTCAGAATTTCATACTTGTCTGGCACTTCCAATAAAATATTATACAGCTTTTATTATTATAATAAAAATATCAAATAGAGAATAAAGAAAATACAAACTATTGTGAAATATAAAAACATGGTGGTTTCACTATAGAAAATTAAACTACAAAAGATGAAGAAAAATAGTTAAGAGGCTGCCATATTTAGAGGCGAGAAGGTTGTAAGGCATCAGAAAGCTCATCTAAGCTGTGCTTGTAAAACCAAGAATGAAATTAGGAGGTTTAACAAAAATTAGGTGTGTGAAGAAATCTGTTATTTCAAAGGAGGAGGAAAATAGCTGGGCTATCGTTTATCACAGTAAAACACAGCCTATTTAGGAGAAAGAAAAGTGGGGCTCAAATTGATGAAGTCAAAGAAGAAAGGTAGTTTATAAAATACTTGAGTCTCTGCAAGCTCTCTCCTTTCCTACTCCCGACTACAGTATTCTTTTACAAACAAAAACAATTCACTACTACCAGAACAATTCATTACCGAGAACCTAAGAATTCTGCTGTTTCCCATGACTTAAAACAAGTTAAAAAAAAAAAAAACAACTTTAAGAATGTCTGGTGAGCCCACAGCAACTTGCACACTTACATTGTCTATAAAATACAATGTAGTCTTCCCAGTATTTAATAAGCGACGTCACAAGATAGGAGAAGATAACTCATGAAAATGGGATCCTGGCACAAACCTCAACACTCATTACATGTTTATAAAATCCCTGCTCTCAGAAAACAAAACAATCCACACCAAGAGACTGTTTCAATTTAATTATATTATGAAAACAAAAGTAACAACAGGAAATAGCAGCAGGGTATCTGATCAGCTCAATTAGCAGGAGAACCAAATAAAGTGATGGCCTGCCATTATGAACTCAGGGGTTAAAGATACAATTTTCCATCTGGCAAAATCTAGATTTCTAACACAGATGCTGACTCCACATGCAGTATAGTATCAGGTGTTGTCTGGAGCAATCCTGAGCATCCTCCAGCCAACAGGTAGTCAGGGGGCTTTCACACTGCACTCTCATGTAATTGCTTCCTTGTGACCAGAAATAAGAAATAAATTCCGTATCATGATCATTCCAAGAGGTATTAAAAGGCAATCACAGCAGTAAGAGAAGCCTCTTGCTTCTCTCCCTTCTTGGTCAGCACTGACACAACACTGTGCCATCATGTTCTACAGCACCCAGAAACTGTTCCAATCAGGAGCTCTGTAAATCTACTGAAGTGGATTACTGGCTGTGCCTGATGAGAAGTAGATCTGTACTCAAGCCCTTCCTGACATACAAATGCATTGTCTGTAGTGATAGAATGAAAGGGGAGCGGGCCCTGCTTTTCGTCCAGCCCAGCTCCCGCACGGCTAGCTTATACCCCGAAATA
>LOEQ01011337.1:9275-20699 GCA_001685075.1 Bramus lutescens
AGACAGAACAGGATGCTGGGAAGAAGGGAAGTGTGGCAGATGCCATGATTCTCCGGCCTGGGACTGACACTGGTTAGGATCTTTCCCGGTAAGCCACAACCTTGTGGTGACATACAGTTTATTAGAAATGGGTTGAATTAAGATGTGAGAGTTAGGCAATAAGAGGCTAGAGATAATGGGCCAGGCAGCAATTTAATACAATTTCTCTGTGTAATTTATTTCAGGGCTAAGCTAGCCAGGCAGTGGGACACGGCCTGCTCCCCCTACTACATCTAAGAAAGGCTACACACGTCTATTTGCCTTGGAGGACTTCTTACAGGCATGCTTAATGGCCCTTATGAATATTTACAAGGAGATTGAGAACCAGCATCTCACCATGGTATCTAAACTCTCATATTCTCAACTATTTCTCTGCCATGAGCTCTGCCACATTACACCAGTCTCGTTACCTGTCCTTCACAGGACCTGGTGGGGCATATAACCGGTGGTAAGGAAAATTAGGTCTAGGAAAGGGTGGGCAGTGTGGCCAAATCATTCTTCCCTACAACATGGAACAGATCATGATTTAGGTGAGCAAGTTTCCCAAAGGGTGGGCTGAGCTCCTAGAAACTTCTATGGAGGCCACAGTCTCATCCCCTCCCCTAATAGTTTCTATACTTGCCCCTCAGATCATTAACTTTGGAGCTGAGGACTGAGCACCAACACTGGATTTGCACAATGGCCTCATGTGGAGTTGTGGCCCCATTCAGTACTTCTGCATTGCTACTTTGTATTTGTGACTCGTGGTGTTCAGTGAAAACCCTTGCAGGAGGTTCTGTTGAAATGTCTGAGCATCTCTTCAAGAGTCAGCTCTTCAGGGGAGGTCTTCCCATGTCCAAAGCCCCCCAACCACTCCCAAGAAGTGGGCAGACCATCCAGGAACAGCATATTTGGGGATCCTACGGATCTTAGCTACTTAACTTCACCTTCCCTGAGCTAAAAGTACATTTTTCTAGAACAAACCTCTGATCATCTAAGGGTTGACTTCCTAGGCTTCAGACACGCCCCAGCTATGTTCACTGAAGGTCAAATGAGCCTCATCTCCCTGTAAAAACAAAGACATGCTGTATTGGGTAGTGTCGCTACAACATGAAGACGTCCTGTCCTTGTACAAAATGAGAATTCTTTTCACTATTTTAACAATTCTTTCCACATCATGCACCCCAATCCTACTGATTCCTGAGACACTATCCCGTCACCACTGAAACATCCAAGGGAAACCCCTCACAAGTCATTTACAAACAATGACTAGCAACCAACCTCACCCCTCTGTTTCTCATATATCTCCATTGATCCTATAGCATTGGGGCTTCAGGGTGTCACCCAAGTATACCCTTTGGTTCAATGAGCCCTACCCACAAGTTGTTCATGCAGTGTCTCACTGGCCCATTTCAAGGCTTCTGGCACACCCTCACCTTGAGTTCACCTAAGTCCCTCTTGGATATCCAGTTATCCCCAGTCATGGGATACAGGTTTTTGTTCCACAGGACCAGTCCCTTCATGCACTCCAGAAGGGTAACAGATGGAGGAATTACAATGGGCTGGGTCTGTCCTAGTTCCTGGACCAACCAGCTCAGCTACCAAGACCCACATACTGGGCCTTCGATTTAACCCACTGATTAAAATTAATCTTACGATTTGAACACTAGAGAAACAGCTAGGGTGAAAGCCCGTTCCATTCAGCACAATGGAAACAGTTTTACTAAACTGCCAGCCTAAAGGTAAGATCTGGAGACAGCCAGATGCAGGAAGCCTGCAGGTGAGCTCCAGCCCTTTAGCCCTCTGAACACAGGATAGAGTTAGGAAAGTAACACGTGAAAAGATTTCTATCCTTAAAGCAAACTGTCCTTGATCCATTGTAAATCTCCTGTGACTGAGCCTAAAACCTGAAATGCTTGAACTTCAGCATTTTCATCCAAGTCCCTCTCATCAGGTTCAGAAGAGATGATGAATCCACACCAGCTGGCTTCTAATTCCCACAGAAGACCTGAGGTTTACCTGTTTTTCCAGTTCATTATGTTGAGCCACTGCCCCCCGAAAGTACAGGTTTCTGAGGCCAGTCCCATTCAAGGGACCAAGAGCAGGTACCTGTCCCCTGACCTGTAGCCCTGCTTTTGACTCAGAACCACACGTGCTGGGCTTGGGACATTTGCTGACCCTGACACCATGCAGCCCTCTGGTCCCTGTTGGATCTGGATTTGCTTTGGCTCCTGTGTTGAATCTGCACCCAGAACCCAAGTCACTGCAATTTCCAGGGAGAGCTGGAGCTCAGGAAAAGCTGAGAGCAGAGAATATCCAATCCACAGGACAGGAGGATGAAGGCATCACAGCTGCAGGTCAGGCTGGCTCTCCAGGTTATCTTCTCAAGGGTGGCCATCTAGGTTCTCCAGAACTCCCAGGGTATAAAGCCATTCTCCCCAGGAGAGCTTCTCTCTCCTCAGTCTTGCCCAAGACAAGGCTCTGGGCTTACTCAAGGGCAAAGAGGTCTTAAAACAGCTGTAAGGAAAACACTCAATGCAGGTCCCTTAGCGACCAGCCACGGCTCTTATTCCCACACTGATTTTAGTTCTCTTCAGCTGAGGACACGTGAAGACACCTTGCAGTCCCCTCGCCCCATTTGACTCCTGCTGCAGAGGCCATCCCAAGTCATTTCACTGAAGGTTCTGGAAAATCTTAACTCCATACTCCTAAGGAGCCTAAAAGAATCGTGCACGAGGGTTGTCCCCTCTGATGACCTGGTGTCTGAAGGCTGACTTCCTGTCTTTTAACAGAATGATCTGAATAAGGCCACTGTACATCTCGATCAAGCAATCAATCCCAGCCAGAAAATTTTCGGGTACAGCTGCCATCCATGAATTAAAGATCATTAAAGATCTTTGTGAATTAGATACCTCTCTAGATCATGTCACTGAGCCCTTCTGGGCTATTTTTAGTCACTCATAAGAGGTATTAGATGCAAATCAAAGGGATAACCGTGCTGCAATCCCACAGAAGCTAGGTAAAAGGATGACACTAAGAAGGGCACACATGGAGGAACCCAAGAAGGAAATAGTTTAAGATCTCCTGGGTAAACTGGGAGAGGGACATAGAAGGGAGATGCAGATAGGAACATGAGGGATCGATTGTTTAGTTGGGAGAGGGAGAGAGAGCAATGAAAGATCTTGGTAGAGAGCCATTGTGGAGTTAGGGAGGAAACCTGGTGGTAAGCAAAATTCCCAGGAATCCACAAGGATAACCCCAGCTAAGACTCCTAGCAGTAGTGGAGAGGGTGCCTGACCTGACCTTCTCCTGTAGATTAGTGACTACTCTAATTATCATCCTAGAACCTACATCTAGTAACTGATGGAAGCAGATGCAGTGATTCACTGCCATGCACTGGGCTGAGCTCCTGGAGTTCAGTTGGAGGAAGAAGCCAGGGGTGGGGTTAAGATCATGATGGGGAAAACCAGAGACAGCTGACCTGAGCTAATGAGAGCTCAGACTCATGAGTGTCACCTGGGGAACCTGCACAGGGCCAAAGCAGGCCCCCTGCATGTGGGCGACAGTTGTGTGGGTTTATCTGTTTGTGGCGCTCCTAGCAGGGGGACCAGGACTTATCCTGTGTAATGAACTGGCTTTTTAGGGCCCATTCCCTATGGTGGGATACTGTGCTCAGACTTGATAAAGGAGGAGCCTGGTACTACCTCAACTTGGCTTGCCAGACTGATTTAACTCCAAGGGAAGTCTTACCCCTAAGAAGGGAATAGGGGTAGGAATGCAAGGGGAAGGGAGGTGGGAGAAGGGGAGGAGAGGGAACTGGGGTTGGTATGTGAAATGAAAAAATTAAGATTCTTGATCTTTTAAGACATTGGTGTAGGAGCAAAGAGGTGACTTTGTAGGCCTAGTCTCAGGACACTTCAGGATCTATGAGGGAGGGAGAACTGGGGGTGCCACAGCCTGGTATGGACTCCTTTCTAAATGCATTAGCTCTAACAGTTTTCTGGGGACATCCACTACTTTGAGCTAGCCTGACTGTTGTCCCTATCTGGCATTGCATGCTTTTGTGGGCCACCTGAGGGTCACCGAAGCAAGCTGTGGCTTTGCGGGTTGTAAGGACAAGTCGTGGAGCAGCAGGGCACAGGTGTAGTTCCTACAAATATTGCCCAGAGCTTCCGGTTCCTGGCCTGGTTCCTCAGATGGGAGTTGCTTTGCCACTCAGAACTGGGGTTCACAGTTGTCCAGCTGCCAATTGCATTATTATAAGAGGGCCTGTCCTGAACACCTGACACATGCCCACCACATCCAATTGGTTCTCTTTTCTGATATGGAGTCTAACTCCATGTAGCCCAGAATGGCCAGGAATGGTCAGTGAACTGCTCACTTTTGTCCCCAGAGTGGTGTGATTACAGCTGGTGACTAGACACCTGTGAGGAGCCGAATCCCTGCCGCGCCCTAAGATGGCGCTGGTTTCCTGCTTCCGCCATCCCTACGGCGAAGTAAACAACTCCTCAGGAGTCACTGATCATAATCACTCACGATCACGCACTTAGTTGCCTGCTTATGTAATCGTGTGCCTATGATCTGTACCCACGTGGCCACCTCCGATAGGGCGGCAGTGCCTATTTAGGGCTGGGAGAGGTTTGCCCGGAGAGGAAGAAATAAAAGGGAGAGACTCCATCGCTGTAACAAGGTCCTGAATAAACCGCTTGCAAGAAGAGCTCCTATGTCGCGTCTTTTCCTTGCTGGTCGAGGGTGGGCGCGGCAGACACCAGAGTCAGAAATTCTGCAGGGGATGGCCTTATGTAACTTAGCATATTAAATAAAGGCCAGACAGTGAAAAGAAATCACATTAAAAATCCCTTAAGAAATTTACTGACTTTGAAAAATAAAGGTTTAAAAAGGAAAATTGACTTCCTGGGGGTGGTGGCTCATATCTATAATCCCAACACTGTGGCAGAAGGATTGCCATGAGTTTGAAGCCAACCTACAATTAAAGTGAGACTGTCTTAAAAAAAATCTACAGGTTTTCCCCAACTTTGTAATAAGCATTTACAGTATGCTAAATGCATAGATATTTTGAGGCAGTTTCTCCATGTAGTCCAGGCTAGCCTCTACGCCCTGACTTCTGCCCAATTAGAGTTGAAAAGCACACAAGTCATTAACACATTGACAAGAGATTCCACGTGTATGTTATCAATAACATAGGAGATTAAGCTTATTCTTTAAAAAGTGGTCTTAGGAGGAAAAGTCCTTCACTGTCATTAGCATAATCATCGCTATTAACCTCCATAACTCAACTTTTGAGATATTGCACTTGCCAAATCTTAACATGGTAAGTCAAAGTTGCCTAACAAATTACCTGCTTATTTAGACATCCAAAAGATCATGAGTTGCACAACCTTCAACCTTGGAACCCAACCTGGAGAATCTTGTGCAGAGTGGCACAATTTTTCCAGAGGGTCCCGGAACCTTCCAAATTATATTCAGATAATTTATGTAATAGAAGCTGGGTTGACCTTGGTGATTTTGTTAGACAGTTGTCTGCTGACCTCATGCATGAGTGTGCCAAATACTGCCGTGAGGAGACTGGGCCAGTGCTCCAGATCTTGAGAAAAACTGGTAGAAATTTGAGTTCTACTCAGATATCGGGCCAGGCTGAGGGACATGACAGGTCCTACTCACTCTTATGGATAATGACAACGGCCACAGAAAAGCAGGGCAAGTTCTCTCCTTTTGCAGCTTATTTCTGCCAAAATTGGTTGTGGGGGAAAGGGCGAGTATATATAGAGAAGGTCCAATGCCAAATTGCTGTCCGTACTGAACAAGGTCTGGAACTCTGGTTTTATGATTTTGGAATCATGAGAACTAGCTAAGTTTGTTACTCCATCAAGGCATTGTTATCATAACTAATACTGTGGCTCAGGCTCGATTTTCAGTCAAACTCTTCTGGTCATATATAAAAGAACACTGAATTATTCTCCACCGGCTGGTCCATACGAGTAAGGTAAAACCAGAAGTGGACAATTTTAGGCACGTCTCCAAGAATATGCCCCTTTTGCAGATACTCCGTCGGGGTTAGTGACCTGAGAGATGGTCTGTTTCCTCAGCTATCATGTGTGCCCTAGGGCTTGCAGAGGCACACAGAGGCACCACCCTGGCTGAGATTGGCGTGGGAGAGCAGTATTAGCAACTACGAGAGGCTGGAAGTCAGGCAGAAAGGCGCCAGCAAGAACATGCTGAGGAACAAGAAATCAGCCAACTGGGACTTGACCATGATAAAACAAAAATTCTAGATTTCCATAAAAGGAACCGTGACATAGGAACTCAAGACTGCATTAATTCTCAAGGGGGAGAAAGTCCAATTCACTGTAGCAGTTGCTACCAGTCAAACTTGGTCACTCAGGATCATCCATTGCCCACATTGCCTCAGTTTCACCTTCCAGATGCACACCCTGTAGTGCTAAGTGACCAGGAAATAAATATTCTGGCGCAAGATCTTGAGCTGATTTGTAATCTAGACATAAACAATCCAGATGAACCATCGGTTATGATGGTCAACAAGACCAGGGCCCTACATAACTTTTAGATGCTGGCTCAAGCAGTGAGGATTACCACTCAGCACTACAAGCTTTCTGTGACCCCATTTGGCCACGTGGGACTCCATCTAGTGAGACCAAACAATTGGAAGGTCAGAGCGTTCAACCCAGTTTTCTGGAGGCTGGTCAAGCAACAAGAAGTCAAGTTCCTTCTCATATGACTACCACACTTCTAGAATTTGGGAAAATCAGTACTCTTGATCAAAAGCTTCCCTCTAGTTCAATTTGAGAGCCTTTGGCAATTGCCAAACTGCCTGATGAAGTCTGGGTCCACTCTCCCGTCATAAAACCACTTCTGCCTCCCATCTACCCAATGCCCAATGCCAAAGAGAAATGACCCAGTGGTCACAAGCCAAACCTCCTGAGATGCCGCATTCTCCCAACACAACTTCTAGGCTGCTACCAGGTGCATCTCCAAACAACGCCCAACCTAAATGTAAGCATTAAAAGTGGAGGAAGCATATTTGAATTGTGTTCACAATCAGAGCCTCCATGCTAGGTTGCTCTATTATACCACTGGACGACCTAAAAACTTCTCTACCCAAAGCAATGGACTCTTCAATATCCAGTGAGTCTTGCAGGAGAGATTGCTATTACCCAGAATGGGTGCCAGTTGAGGGAGGACAGCACCATCACCATAATTGGTTAAGAGCAACTATGGTGTAACCTAAACATGCAGTCACATTTTGAGTACTGCTACTTTAAACTTCATGTAGACAAGAACTCACTACCTCAGTCAATGGCCTTCCTCTATAAACTTGTCACTCAGATAACTGGGTTCTTGAATCCTATGGGCTAGACACATTGGTCCTGTGAAAAAAGACCAACTATTTGATGTTCAACCTGTTCCCAGTACTTGAACCAAGCACGAGCAGTGTTATGTGAGCTTAATAAAGACATACTAGGCAAATTTCCCTTATGTTATTAAAAAGTGATATTAGTACAAAAAAGTTTGATCCTCAGCGAGGCATGGTAGATTTAATGGCAGTACTAAATAGACATTGTCAGATCTATGAGTTTAAGGACAGCCTTAGTCCAATAAATTGAATCCCAGTGGGACAGAAAGTGATTATTGACGTTGACAAACCTTGTCTGAAAAAACAAGAGCTTGAGCTCTGAGAAAGTTGGTAAAACAGCAGGATCACACCCATGATTCAGAGCCAAAATCTAGAAGTTGAAACGCCAAGGGCAATCCATCCAGCAGAGTCAGACCCCTGCAGCAGGACACTGGTGACAACATCCCTAGCCTTTTCCTACCTCATTCATAGGAACTTCATGTCAAAGACAGCAGAGGCCTGGGAATCCAGACTCATACAAGACCCTGCTCAAACCCATCCAGGTATGCCACGAGCACCCAGCACTAGTGAGAGTCAGAATAAAGAATGGAGTTGGAATGGAGCAAGAGTCAATTCTGAAATTCACAGCGCTTGGTTTTGCAAGTATGTCCCTGATGTCCATCCACTGATGGGTATTAACAGGAAATAGACCCCAATTAGACCAACACCTCAAAGAGTGTACATCCCAGAAGAGGTAACTGAGAAGTCAATCAGAAACACCTCAAGGATCAAAACATGGATAAGTGGACAAGTGGACAGTCCCGCAGTGAGAGGGTAACGAGCTGGACCTCCAACCTGGCAGCCACCTAACTTGTCCATCCTGCACTCTCTGGGTGAGGACCCCTAGTGGTAGGGACTGCTCAAGACGCCCTGGAGAGCAGCCACCACCATGCAGTTCTTCACCAAGGGATATCAGGAGACCACCTTAGATGTCCTGAATGATGCTATATTTCACCATGAGGAGATGCTGATTGTGGAGGACACAGGTATGTTTTCCATGTGTGAGCATCACCTCGTTCCATTTTGGGGAAGGGTCCATCTCTTCCTAACAAGTAGGTCCTTGGCCTCAGGAAACTTGCCAGGATTGTAGAAATCTACAGTAGACTATAGTAGGTCTAGAAGTCAAGAACACCTCAAATTGCGGTGGCCATCACAGAAGCCTTGAAGCCTGCTGGAGTCAGGATAGTGACTGAAGCAACGTACATGTGTACGGTAATGCAAGGGGTGCAGAAAATGAACAGCAAGACTGCCACCAGCACCATGCTGGGTGTGTTTCTGGAAGACACAGACTCGGGAAGAGTTTCTCATGCTCATCAGGAGCTGAACTTTGGTGTGTGCACATGGCCCGGTGTGCAGACCCCACTGCTACTGGCATTGTCTCAATCGTGCATTCCAGTTTCAATTGGTACAGGCGTGAATTTGTTTCTCACCATGAATTGTACTTACAGGTATGCCAGAAGAAATTAAGGGGGGGGGGAATGATCTTCCAAAACCAGGGAAGAAACATCTACAGCCTTTTCATGTTGAAAGACTTCCCTAGTTCTTCCTTGGTAATAGAGAGTTTTCTGGGAACCAGTTTCTGTCTTCAGCAAGAAAGTGATTAGGTACATGTATAGTCAGTATAATGGAAGTTATATTTTATTATTCTGAGGGTTATCACACAGAAGTTCCTCATTAGGATCCTAAGCCTATCTTCATGGCTACTCAGTGGTGTGAAGTTATCTTAGTTGAAGGTGAGGTCTATTCTCTTATGTGAGCCTCATTCAAGGGTAGGAATCACTGGGGAGACTCTAGTCAGACAGGGGAGGGGCAGACTCTCCAGCTGCAGCGGAGATCAAGGTGGTGTCTCTAGCAGTCCTGAAGATGTGACAGTAATGCATTGCTCTTGGTCTCTTGCTTGTATACTGCCCAGTGGGCATCCTGGAGTTCTAGTCCTGCTGTCTTGAGCAAGTGATGTCACTGGGTTCTGGTTATCAGGTGAAGCTTTGGGGATACTGGAGTTCCTGACTATTTTTACATGTGTGATAGCTATTCTTGGTCAATTTGACTCATCTGGAATTAACTAAAACCCCAAAATGGTTGGCACACCTGTGAGTTATATTTGCTTACTGGAAGATCTGATTCTAATCTGGATCTTTGAGGTGGGAAGAAATGCCTTTAATTCAGATTCTTGGCCATTCTGTTCATACTCCCATTTTTCGATTAGCTGGACTGTAGACTGTAAGTCATTCTCATATATGGAGGGAGAGATTCGTTCTAGAAATTCTCCAAGAGAGCCCTGACTAATGCAGATATAAGACTACTTCTGTTGCTATAACTTCTGTTCTGGTAACAGTCTGCATACCTGTGGGAAGACAGCTGATAGATCGAGATGTTGATCTTTGAAAATCATGTGACTCACCTTCTTACTGGAAAGGGTTTGTCACAAATGGGACAATTCAAACAATCGCTCTGCATTTGCTGCTGCTCCAAGGTGGACAACATCTTCATGACAAGAAGGATGGAAGCAGAACTTTTATGGATACCAGAATCGAGTTTCTGTACACAAGGCCTGGGTTTTGCTATGTTTCCCAATCTGTTAGTCTATGGTGCATTCCAGCAGTTGAGAGGTTGAGGCAGCAAGATTTGAGTACAAAGCCACTTGGACTACATAGTGAGGTTTTCTCTCAGGAAAAAGGGCATGAAAAAGGCTTCTTTATATCTAGATACTTCTGATTAGCATGTTCTGATTCTTTCTATACATATAACATGTATTGTCATATATGAACACTTTCTTATGCTGGCTGACCTAGAATCCACTGTGTATCCCAGGCTGCCCTGGAACCCACTGTGTAGCCCAGGCTGGCCTGGAAACTCAGCAATCCTACTGAATCATCTTCCTAACTGCTGAGATGGTGACCTGAGTCACTGCACCTGGTCTGTGAGTCTCTTGGTGACAATTAGGAATAGGTATATGGACTTACAACTTTCTCAATAGTTAATTTGTATGAATGTAAGAATAATGAGACTATCTAATCTCTAATATTGAAAATTACTTTCTAAGGAAAAAACTTACTGAGACCATCCAATTAGTGCTGACATGGGTGTGGGGTCAACTGGAGTGTGGAAACCCTCCCCAAAAGGGACTTTCAGTCCCCCACCCCCATATCAAGTGCCAGTGGCTTCTCAGTGGTGTGGGACCTGTGCACCAGAAAGCCTAAGAAAGAGAAGCCATTCTCCCTAAAGACCTGGTGTCTGAATCCAGTCCTACCTCTTTTTACAAGTAGAGAGAACTTGTCCAGTCATAGGAAAGCTTACTACTGAAGGAACTTGGGATATTTGGCTTCTTCGGGAATTGACACTAAGCCCCACCCTCAGGTCCACCACTAGTTTAGCCCTATTTGAGTGAGGTCTTAAGCCGATTTCTTAAACTAGGAAAGCTCAAAGCTACTGTGAAATTTCTAGATTGCTCACTCAGGCTCTGACTCCTCAGTATCAGAGAAAGATTCTTTAGATAAGACGGCATTCCAAGTGGGGTAGAATAGAGCTTTTAGCTAGGAAAGAATTCAGAGCATTCCCTTCCCAGTTGAGTTCTAGGAAGAAAGCGTTGTTCTGACTGAAAAGCAAGTCAGGAAGGCCCAGGAAGAGTAGAGACGGGATTTCCAGAAAACCCAAAGAAAGTGTGCTAAGTGTCAACAGGAGACAGAGCTAGCATGGCTAGCCAGACATGAGGCAACAATAGTGCTTTAGACTGTGGCCCCCTTAAAAAGTCACCCAGGAAGATAACTGACAGTTTTCTAGCTGCAGGGTTTCCCATGCCTTCCCCAGT
The DNA here is from genome assembly GCA_001685075.1 of Bramus lutescens. NCBI lineage: Eukaryota > Metazoa > Chordata > Mammalia > Rodentia > Cricetidae > Bramus > Bramus lutescens. The sequence continues at coordinate 20,534 of LOEQ01011337.1, forward strand.
TCTCTTTTTCGGGGCTCCAGTACTGGAGAGAGCTTTCCATCCCTCCCCTTCTCCACTTTCCCTTTTTCCATCCCCCCTTTTAACATAAGGACCCAGACAGAAAGGACACCCTAGCACGTGTCCAGAGCAGAGGCAGGGCAGGAAGGTTTTTCTAGTGTGTGGAGAC
>LOEQ01011338.1:3951-17784 GCA_001685075.1 Bramus lutescens
CACAGGGCAGGGAACCCTGACTGCTCTTAGGACTGGAGAGGGAGGGTGAGGGGGAGTATGGGGAGTTGGGAGGTAAATGGGAGGAGGGGATGAGGTGGAAATTTTTAATAAAAAAATAAATAAATACAAATCAGAATGACAAGCAATAAAGAAACTAAAAAAATAAATTTGTGAAAAGGGCACAAGAACATCTATTGTTAATACTTCCCAATAAAAAAATTTGGAATGACAAACAACTATGGGAAGGAACTCAAAAATGCCTGTGGCCTTTCACAATTTCTAGAGAATAGTTAGAGTAAATGGCATTCCCATACCTCAGATGCTTCTCTGAAAAAAAAAATAACATTTTGTTTTATATAGCATCAAACTTGTTGGCCTGTGAAAAAGTCTTATCTGCTGAATTGTAAACTCATACTTTGTTATCAAGGGACTTGAAATAATAAACATAAGCCTTGTCCTGAACATTGTACTCAAGTGGCCAGCTGCCTTTAATCTCTGGTTTTCTCTCTCAGCTCTCCCAGCACTAATTAGAAGAGGAGACTTGGCCAACCTATCCTGTTTTCAAAAGAGATAGACCTCAGGTTCAGAAAAACAATAGGAATGTGTCCAGTTAAAGAAACTGAAAACTTTAGGAAATCTTGACAATTAAATTTTTGGAGTGCCATTTGTTCATTGAACCATCAATCCAGAAGACTAAGGATTATAGGAACAATAGAAATTCTGTACAATAGGCTACATTCTCAAATAGGCTTAAATATTTATCTTCTTAAGTGAGTTCCACAATCAAAATGTAATTTATTTGGGAATGCCCATGTAGGAATAATTATTTTTAACAGAAATTTTCCTACCATGAAGGTGGAGACTTTCTGACAATAGAAGGCATTTAACCAATGAGCCAACAACAACAACAACAACAAAAAAAAACAGAATGAAACATGTTTGTTTGCTGCAAAGGAATTTGAATAAAATATTATCTCCAGGTTTCAAATAATCCATACATTAAAAGGATAAAAGATGAAATCCTTATTGACTAAATCATATTTTTATAAATACCTAATCATGTTCTGATGAAATCTAGGTTTGAGTTTTATGTCACTAAATCTAACATTGATTTTAGGAATTTTCTGGTGTGGGAAGTCCTCTGTCTATGTACTGCTTTCATTGGTTAATGAATAAAGAAACTGCCCTTGCCCTTTGACAGGGCAGAATTTACATAGGCAGGGAAGATGGAACTGAATTCTGGGAGGAAGAGAGCAGAGTCAGAGAGATGCCATCGATCCACCACCAGAATAAGACATGCTGCCAAAACTTAGCCAGTAAGCCACTGCCATGTGGCGATATACAGATTAATAGAAATGGATTAAACTAAGATGCAAGAGTTAGCCAATAAGAAGTTAGCGCTAATGGGACAAGCAGTGTTTTAATTAATATAATTTCTGTGTGGTTATTTGGGGGCTAAGCTAGCCATGTGGCTGGGAAGAACCAGCAGGCCCTCTTCCTACAATTTTCAAAAATCATTACAATCAATTTATTCATATTCAAATTATTCTTAAAATTTATTTTATCATTGATTAACATATAATTACTTAAATTTCATGGCCCCTTTGATCATTACTCTTATGCATATACATAAACATATATAAGCATACATATGGATAAATCCAGAGAGTAAACCTTTTGAGAATTTCTATCTTTTCAAAACTTTCTTATGACACACTTTAAAATCCTAGCTTTGTTCTCAAATTTTCGCATCCATTTTGGAAAAATTTCTTACCTGCATATGCAGAAACAAAGTATATGAACCTCCTCACACACAGAAAGACAAATACAATACCCACACAAACACACAGAGAGATGCATACATACACAGAGAAAGATACATTTCACAAGAATGCACACACTGAGACACAAACATATACAAAGAGAAACAATACATACATAGAGAAAAAGATACAAACAGACACACAATAGACAAATACACACACACATAAACAAATTATTTTGTAGTTTTATCCTGACTCTTAATAAGTAGTAACTATATAGAAAGTTATTACTGTGCTATTATTGAAGACTCAGAATCCAGAAACAAATACTAGTCCAAAATAAAAGACAAAGGTTAATTAATGATTGGATTAAAGATAATAAATTGATTTTCCAACTAGATTTTCCTGAATAAGGTAGGATTCTACTAAAGCTATCCTCAGAAGAAATGAAAGAAATTTTCCACATAGATAATTCTTTTAATTATAGTAAAAAGCTCCTGAAAAGGCACTTTATATTTACAAAGATAACAAACAAAATATTTAAAGTCCAGATTCATTCCATCTCTTACAGAAGGGAAATAAAGCACAAGGCCCCTCCCAGGAGCCAAGAGTGGACTTGCGCACTGAAAGATTGACATTCTCCTTTATGTATGTTTCTAACGCCTCTGGGGTTTATTCACATTATTTATAGAATTTGATAGGAACTCTTGACTCCTGCCAGAATAAATGACCCCAAACTTAGTACATAAAATTAATACAAGATTGCTGTCTTGGCATTCTGAGACGTCTGGCATGGGATTTACTGATCTGAAATGAGGGTATCTCACTCATGAGAACTTTAAGGGAGAGTCCAGTCATTTCTACAATGAGGCTGTTGACAATTCAGTTCTTTGCAATGGTAGGAAAAGATCCCATTTTCCTTGCTGGCTACCATCTAAGAACTCTTCTCATGCTGGAGTCTGTTTATACTTTTATACCTCCTTTTTCCATCTTCAAAGCTGATGTGATGCATTATGGGTCTTATTTTGCTTTCCATTTTAACACCTCTATATAACTCTTCTACTTAACTCCTTCATTTTGTAATTTTTACATTTTTATTACATTTTTTTCATCATGGTATTGTCACACATGCTACGTCGGGTTTAGAAATAACTGCAGGACTCCATACTCTCAGGATACTCTGAGAATGCCAAGCACAAACTTGATAGCAATTTCCATTATTTCATGAGTTCTTCTTTGACTTTTACCAAACATGGGATTATGTCTAACCCTAAATATATGATAATCTTTCCATTGTAAACCCTAATTTTAATTGTATCTATAACTCACAGATTTCAAAGATTGAGCTATTGGAAAAGCTGAGTTAAATAAATAATTAATATTTACCTCAAGTTTTTTTGAACTTTAAACTGAGGATCTAGTTCAATTAATAAAACACCTTTTAATGTGTGCCTTTAATACTCAGTTAACAGTTTCATCTTGACAGATATTGTATTTTTATTATGAACATTAGCTAAACTATCAGTATAACTTTCCTGATACATCGAAATTGCTTTTATAACATGTCAACGAAACAAAAATAATAGCTAATGAATGTATTTTCACTAGTTAAATAAGCATTTATCAATTATTTCATTTATATGTTTGTAAAAATTTTGTATTTGCTGTGTAAATACATTTATCTATAGACCTATTCATGCATAAGTATTAAGCATGATGTTTAAATATTAAAGCATAATATAATTCTATTTGATCTAGTGTTATATTGACTAAATTATATTGAATAAATTTATCAACCCCTTGGGAGCATATTTAGTTCCATGAAAATGTACACTTCTGTCAGCATCCTGAGCTAATGGTGATTACTGAAAGTCTAAGTTGAATTGCTGAACACAGCAATGAGGGTCAAAGTTTCCCTGTACTGTCATTAGCCTCCAAGCCTCAGAGTGTCACGATCCATAAGCATAAGGGGATTGCATCACACACATGTCTTCACATTCTGTTTTTCTATTACAACAATTGCTTCCATGTCATGTCTTCAATGAAAATTTAGTTACAAATGAAATGGAGAAAAAAACATATTAACAAACATTATTTCCTTTGCAAAGATTTTTTTTTAATAAGCGCACAGGAAAAAGATCATAAGTTTAACAAATGAGGAATATTGATTTCATCTGAATGTACTGTTGATAGTGAAGTTAAGGCCTAGAGACCCGCTCTAAATCTTGTACTATGCTGAGACTGCTCAGATTTATGCTTTGGATTTGTTTGGTGCTTGCTCTTACCTTTCTTCTATTATTTTTCCACATGGGTTACTTTATTGATAAATCAAAAGAAAAAGGATTAAATAGCTAAAGCAGGAAAGTAATAAAATGCACACCTCAGGGTTGTTTCCAATCTAATTAATTTTTCATTTGGTTCTTATGTATTAGCAACGAATCAATTTGGGATTATGTTTACAGACCTATAAAAAGCGAGGAGTCCAGACCCTCAATTTGTTGTCTATGCTGTCTGAATTACTCAGTTAAATGAACCCCAAGGAGATCATAGTGTATATGAATAGGTACCTGTAAGAACCTTTATGTTTAATTACAGACCAAGTCATCAACACTTCCTGCAGACATTGCCTCTAATAGAAGTATAAAGTTGGGGGACCAAACAATAGGCTCCTATTTTAAGACTTTTCCTTTTCATTCCATATTTTAGCTAAAACATCCTTAGAAAACTCTTTAGCAATAGGAGTATTGGACCACAAATGCCTCTCTCTCAATCAAAGAAGTTCTCACTCAAATGAAAAGTGATATTAAGATTAATGGTCTTTATCCTACAAGAATTTTCAATTATAGGTATATAGTGATTCACTTCAGAAAATAGAATTGTAAGAAATAAGCGGGAGGCATATTACAGTTCGTGGAAATGAAGAACCCATTAAACAAATGATGTCTCTTGAAATAGAGTTCTCAGTATATTAAGGAAAAATAAATGTTGTGTGTTGATGGAAGTTCAGTGCACACCCTTACAGGGTTTATGGTATTTAGAAATTTAAGGTAATTTAATATACTTGGAAACCAAGGTGCTGTGAGTTTAAGGAAACTAAGAAGATTATCTAGCAACCTTTAGATTCTTCTTTAAATTTTATATATTCAGTTTGTCTTAGAAGTTCCTCCAAGACCACTTATCCTACCTTTACTTACACTGTTCACCACTGCTCACCTGGGCTTCCAGAACTTTCTTAGCAACCACAGCTAGTCCAATTTGTGACTAAAGCAGATCCTACTACTATGTCAACATATCACATTGGGTGCTGTTACAGTTACATGCAGAATCTGTAATAATACATTCTTCTCAACATATCTAAACTTTTATAACTTTTGCAACTTAGGGAAAGAACACACTGCCTCAGGAAAGATCTACAGATGCTTCCTCATCCCAGCCCACTTAAGACATCAGCAAATATCACTAAAGGATGGTTATAAATACTGATTCCCAGGTTCTCAATATCTGGTTTAGAAAGACTGTATAGGCTTTATGTTAATGCCTACCTTCAGTACTGTGAGCCAAAACATTTTTATATATATTTATATGATGGTTGTTGGGGGCATGGAATTTGGAAGTTAAAAAAACCCTGTATGTTTGGCACAGATCCATAGGGTTATTTTTTTTTAACCAAACACAATACAGAATACCTCATTTGAGAACAAATATGTGAAAAGGTTTTGCAACCTAACAAGTAAATATTTTGTTTAAATATCAGTTAATATCTAATTGAACCACAGATAAAATTCTGTACCATTTCTGGTTGGAATTTTTCTGATTCTGAGAACTCTTTGGGTGGGGAATGAATTACAGACTTTCCTGCTACAAAAGTAAATGGGTTCACTGCAGGAAAAGATGACTTCCTGGCATCCTTATCTGTATTCTTGCATCTTAAATTCATTTTGAGATAGAGAAGTTGGGATAAGACGGTGTCTACCTTTAAGCACACAGTAACCTCTGTGTCTCTGTCTTTCTCTTAGGGAATAGTTTAAAAATTGGATGGGAATTAAGTCCCCTCAGTCTCATGAGAGAGTTTTCACTGGGGTTTTATGGCTTAATTAGTATTGAGCATTTAAGTGGAAGAATTAGCTTTTTCTTTGGAAAAATAGCACCATGCTTTCTGAATTGTATGAGATTGTGGGGTTTTTTGTTAACGTGCTCTCTTTCTTCTCCTCCTTCAATCTCATTCTTTCCTTCTCTTCCTCCCACCGCACCCCCATTTGAGTCTTTGTGTGTGTATGTAGTCATGCATAGGCCACTAGACATAATTTACAAAATTATAAAATTCACGCTCTATTTACTCTATTTAGGATATGAAACAATAATGTGGGCAAACATACTGAGTTACTAAACTGATGCTATGACCACATTAATAGGTAGATTTATTTTGAATTGCTCTGAATAAGGCCATCACAATCTCTATCCTCAGCAAAGACCCACTATATCCCGTTGTCTCTGAAAGTCTTGATGTAATTTCTGTCCTTTCTTCCTTATGTTTTTCAGAATAGCCAGTAAGTGGAGAAACACATTATCATTTGTGTGTTATCATTTTGCCTTAGAATAACTGATTTTGAGATTTAAATCATATCTGTCAACTCATTTAATCAATAGTTTATAACTTCATTTCTTCAAAAAGATTCTATTTTATGGGGATTCACACGTTATATTCAACAGGTGGTAGGTATGAGGGATGTTCTTAAATGTTAACTTCTTTCTAAAGCTACTGTGCTATTTATTTGCCCACAGGGATCTTCAGGAATTATCAACACCATAAGGTAGCTGGTGAAATCTGATAACCAATTCTTTTTTATTTGTTTGCACATAAAGGTGTGAACCAATCACCTTCCCAGTCAAAGCCACATTTTCTTTACTATTACAATATTATAGATGAGGGTAAGAAGCCTGAACTTTAAATTTTGAACATTTAAATGTCAACTCTTGATCGGTTTAGGCACTGAGAGAGGTAAAATAAGCAAATAACCTCTCTAAGCCTGTCTACTCAAATATAAAGCATAAATAACAGGACCTCTTCCCTCAAGGGCACTATGAGTCAAACAAGAAAATAAAACAACGTTAATTGTCTAAACTAGAGTCATTGTAAGCATTAATTTTTAGCCCTCCTCATTATATGTAGGGACCAGTATATGGAGCATTATGAGTAAACCATTCTGGAAAGAGGAAAATCTGGCAATAAGTGGAAGTGTCATCACAGGTGAAGGATTCCTTTACTTTTAAATATTCCTAAATAATGAGACAAAGTACATAAAGCCAAGTCAAATGCACAGCAATATCACTCCATGACGCAATGTTAGGAAAACGAGTGAATTTCTAGTGGACTAAGGAATAATTTGCACTATTGTGAAAATTTTGGTGTTACTTTAATATTCACCAAAATGCTATGTGCCTACTTTGTGATACCCAAATTACTGTTATATATTACTGAAAATAAATTAACAGGAGATACAGAAACTGCATGGAAATTTTTAAATTAGTTATTGGATTTAGAAAGTTCCAAATACATACAATACATATTAAGATTTATGTTATCATTTTACTAGCTTAAGCCATTATAAAAATTATAGATAATACAAGAGGAAAAAATATTGCCAGAGAAGTATACACAGAGTAAAATTTAAATTTTAGATAAATAACTAATGTGTTTCTGAAACACATGTTTTCCTTTTGTTGCTAAAATATATTTATATCTTCCATCTTCCTTGTCCTTCCCCCAAACCTTTCTCTTCCAACTTGACCACCTTCAAATTCATGTTTTGTTTCTTCACAGATATGAAAATAAATATACAATTATGAATATACAAATACAGTCTATATGTTTTTACTTGTTAATGTATGACTTAATTACTGTTTGATATTAATAACCAATTTGTGGGCCCTTCCTTGGGAAGAATGTTTCTCATCTACTGCTATCATCATTATTTTATAGTTTATAACATATATACCATTTGATGGGACAGCTAAACTATTATTGATTTTTAATTCAAAATTCAAATTTTACTGGTAGCCTATGTCACCATTTCCAAAATTTTACAACTCAGTGAAGAAGAGAATGATCTACAGATATACAGGGATTTGATTATATTGGTGACATATTCTTTCTTAAGTAGAGTACTGGGTAGGTGGGCACTAACACATTTTTCTTGATGTAATTTTCAAAGACTTAAACCTTATCGATTATATTTATAGTGTGGGCAACTTCTCTGTCCTGCTAGCCATCTCCCAAATAGCAGCATGGTCGATAGTTTTGGCTTGTTTCTAACAAAGTATTAAGACTTAACTTAAGCCATTTCTACTGTTTTATTTTCTGCATCAAGACTTTATTGCCTTCATTCTGGACTATCCATGCTGCTTTCCTGCTTCCTCTATGTCTAGTTGGTAACTTCTTCCCAGCGCTCCCTGCCCTTAAAATCCTGCCCTATTGATGACTCAGCTTTTTATTGAAGCAATCACTGTGACATATCTTCACACAGTGAAACAAATATTCCACAACATTAAAGTGTAATAGATGATAACTTCTAGAAAACATCCAGTACAAAGATAAAAGTAACAACTGGAGAAATGAGTCAGTGGGTAAAAGCATTTGCCATGAAAGCATATGGATCTAAGTTAAAATTTCCAGCGCCCACATTTCTTGTACTTTTGCTGATTCTTGTTTGTTGACTGTTTATTTTTTTTAAGAGAGAGAGAAAGTATTTCTAAGGAGATTAATGTGTTCACACATAAGTCCAGCACTGCAGGAAGCAAAGCCTGGAAGATTACTGTGGCTGGTTGGTTTCCAATATAACAGGTTCAAATAGGACTCCATCGTAAGGGAATAAAGAGGACACCCAAAATCTTCCTTTGGCCTCTGTGAAAGTATATGCCACATATACATGTATACAACACACATATACATACACACACACACAGCACACACACATACAACACACACACACACAACTTAACAAAGGAGCTACACCACCACTAAAGAACATAGCAAGATGACAGAAAGTAAAGGTTTTTTTTTTAAAAGATATATAGAAATTATAAAAATGGTAATAAACTACTATTGTGCTTTATTTTGGCTTTATTCACATTTCTACATATCTGAAATAGATTTTCTTCCTATTCACTGATTTGATAGGGCGAACTATTCTAGAATCCAATCTATATTCTAAAAAGATAATCATCTCAATTATAGGTTAATCAATAGAACTACATTTGGCTACAGGTAAAAACCATAATGGATGCAAATTTTTAATCTATGAAACAAATTTCGTAAAGCTAGTCCTCACCTATTTTCAGCTTGGAGGACCTGAATACCGGAGTGAGGTGAAAGTGATATATGTGTATCTCTCTACTCAGAATCAGAAAACTGCAGCTCCCAATCATGAATATGCACTAAAATCACTAGAATATCAAAAGTACTTGAATGTCTGGGAACTAAAGCAAGCGAGTCTACTTAAATTGCATGATAGAACAAAGCAGTCTTTGGTATCCTTTAAAACTGAAGAAGGACTGGAGAGATGACTCAGTGGGTAAAAACGCTTGCTGCTGGTAACCTGAGTTTGATCATTATTTCCTAGAGTAGAAATTGAGAACTGATTTCCCAAAAGCTCTCTTTTCAACTCCACATGTGTGCCCTGGAACATGTGCTTCAATACACAAGTAAGTATCCTACATGTGCACACTATAATAAATAAAAAACTTAGAAATCTTCTGAATGATTTTTTTTAAATATATGGCTGGGACTGACACACATTGTACTAAAACTTGAAAAGAACATAACACTTGGATTAAAGATAATATAAAGTAAGATATATTTTTGGACTCAGGAGCTATATGTTTAGAGAACAAAGTAAAAAAAAAACTCAAACTGAATTGGTCATTGAGCTATTTATTTATTATTTAAATTGACAGCAATACAGGAGTTATGGGTCTACCACCTTCACATGAGCAGTGCTAAGGAAACCCATTGCACTGAAGGGAGTGATTCACATAGTGTGGTAAACCTTAAGGACAAACAGTGAACCACTAAGAAGCAGCAGGAAGATCCAGCCTCAACACATCAAAGATGAGTTGGCAGTTTTTCAGATCTGGGCATGAATATGCTTCTGTGTTTCCTAGCAACCACTGCCTTTACCACAATGAGAGAGATTTAAGGCAGTCACATTTTATTTTGACGTGAGTAACATGAGCTTTGGTTTATGGCCCTTTTTCTTCTAGCCACGTAATTAAATGACTAAATCACAAACCCAGCATTATCTGCAGAACATGATTGGAGAAAGATTAGCCATTAGAGAGAGGGAAGATTGCTATTATGGCTTCTGAGGCCTATAACCACCACTCTCTTAGGAACTCTATTATGTTTGAGCATTCATATTATTGGTATTGAGACTCAATTCACATACATCAAACTGTAAATTCCACTTACAATCAATCCATATTTTTGGCCTCTTCTAATAACTTATTTATTTGTGTGTTTCACTTCATGAGAAGTTATGTGTTTCAGAATCTCTATTGCTGCCAGTACCTCTGGAACTTGATTCTTATGGCACAAGAAACTGATTCACACTTCTGAGAAAGTCCAAGCATTTGCTGTTTCACCTTAGATTTTAACCAGTTTCATCAATCCTCTTCACAATGATTCATGAATTTCAGATATTTCCTCTCCCTTCAAATGAGCAGCAATAACATATGCAATCTATTCCCCTGTAGACACAGTCTAGTAAGGAACTATCATAAATCAGGGTGAACAGACAATGTGTCCAAGATGACTTACATGTTTATTATTTTAATTAAAAACAATTAGGCTAACAGTGCGGGTGCGTTCATTTAAGTTTCTCTCTTGAGTAACAAAGAGCTGGCCAAGCTTTCCCAGTAAGCACACATAGCAGGAAATGACAATGCTCAAGTGCTCATCAAACACACTTAGTTGACAGAATAGCTTTAAGTGTCCGGTGAGCCTTCATTTTCTTTCCTTCCATCATGCTTGCCTAAGTAAAAGATTTTCCCCTTTTCTGTTTAAATTCATTTCCTTGACAACAAGCATTGCAAAACCCCTCAATGATTTCTCAGTGCCAAATGAATTTCTGTCACAGGGCTCAGATGAAATCTGTCTACTCCTGGTGACCAAATTGATCCAGCTGCAGCACAAGATGAAACAGATCATTCATCTAAGTTTGGCTATGCCAAAGGTTGTTCCATCCTCCACAGCACAATTTCTGAAAACTGGGCAACTGGCTTTATCTCACAGCCCGAGCTTAAGGCAGTTGAGTGTTTTCATTACCTGTGGGTATCAGTGGCTTTGGGACACAATTAATCAAGTTGGAATTGCTTCATTATTTTAATGAACGTTTTTCTCTTTCCCTTAGCTAAGATTAAAAAAAAAGATAGGAAGGTCCAGAGCAAAAAAAAATTTCTCATTATTTTTGCATATAGAGAGTGAAGGAAATGAATTGAAAATAGTAAAAACCTGAAGAAAATCCTGCAGAATGGAGCCCACTGTGCTTTCTGTAGTTATTCTATTGTATCAACAAGAAAACTGGATGCAGAACTCTGTCCAAAACAAGTAGAAAGGCATTGTGGCTGTCAAGTTAGTGTCTGTTCTGGTCTTCAGAAGCTTGTTTTTAGCCTGAACATTTTAAGAAAAACATTTTCAGCAAGGAAGATCACAATACATAGTATTTATGCAAGAATGTAAAAAAAATGACCTTAGAGCTCACAAATAATATCTATTTAATGTATTTACTGAGTTTGTAATAATTGGTATGCTTTGCAGGTAGAAAACAGTAGGATTGACATTGAGAGTGAGCACTTGCACACAGCCCTCATGAGAGAGATTATTTTTACTTAAATAGTGATGCCCAATCTGTGGCGCCCATTGGGATCACCGGCATCATGGATTACTGGGCCCCACCACAGAGATTGGAGAAATTCATGAACTAAGTAGTCTTTTTTCAATGAAATTTATTAAAATCATGGCAAAATATATACCACCATGGAGGTAGAACACAGAAGAAGCAACTCAATATAGATCATTAGAAAAGCTTACATTTAGTCAGTACATATTATAGCATCGGAGACTAACTTAAATCTTAGACAAAATTAATTTGAATATTTCCATGCTCTTACAGAAAGGATATAGTGTTAAATATTTTATAAATAGAGATAGAAAGAATTGTGTCCAATGCTATTGGACAGGAAAATATTTTAATTGATTATAGCAAACCTAAAGCCCATGACATTTCCCTAAACTCTTTTGTGAGGCTATTCCACCATAGGTGTGATACCTGCTCCTTCTTGTGCTTTTCTGCCTTTGGTTTCTTTCACGTACAAAAATGAAACTCAGATAAGCATACTGTTCTGTTCATTACCTAAATATTGTCAGGAAATGGCCACTCTTCTCTAGGAGAAAATACTGTACTTCTAGATATTTATTTCAAGGCAAAAAGTACAAAAACATGGGTGCAAGAGTATGAAAGGTATGACTGAAAAGTTTGCTCAGTAGATAAGAGTACCAATGCTGCCCACAATCCTTTGTAACACTAGTTCTCTGGTATCCCATACCCTTTCTTGCCTGCGAGGGTACAAGATGTGCACATAGAGTGTAAATATACATGCCAGCAAAACAGTAATACTCACAAAATAAAAATATTAATCTTTAAAGTAAGAGTCCTAAAGATGTTTTGACAAATCACCAGTCCTGTATGTTTTAAGACATTTTCCCTGTTCTAGTCTTTTTTTTTTCTTTCTTAATAGTCATGTCTTTATGAGCTTTAGTAGAATAGACACATAGGCAGAACTTGCTGTCCTTGGAGGACCACAAGTAAAACAGTGTTTCAAGAATGTTATTTTGATAAAGGAATTTTTTTCTGTCAGAAGATGAATAGAGTTGATAAGCTCAACGTCTCTAAAGGCTTTCTCAAACTTGCACTTTCCAAAAATTAATAACACAAAGGAGAGCGCTTTAGGAAATGAAGAGTACAGTAACTACATTCTGTTTTATTAGAGAAAGATAGACTTCCTTCCCAGGGTAACAAGATTTTTCACAGCTATCTGCCTTCCAGAATGATTAGATCTGTTTAAACCCATCATGGCCGCACAGTGTCTGTGGATTCCATGAATGTCATGGGACTCTGGGAGCAAACAGCTTTATGCGCTGGGAAGGCTTTACCCTGGCAGCTGTAGGAGGCCCAACTGGAGACTACTTCCTTGTCACTTTGCTGTTCTGACAGTGCCATGAGGGACGCTGAGTTTGAAGAACCTCCAGAGAGTAATAAGGCAAGCGTTAATCGTTAGCATCTCCCGGAATTCTTGTAGTTCTCATCTCCTCCAGATTTTCAGGCTGCTGTTTGCGTAATTGAAGGAAACGACATAGCCAAAGGGAGACCATTTATCTTGTGTACCTCTCCGTGGCACAGCAACCGAACTGAGCTGAATAACAAAAATCCAGGCAAAAGTAACAACTGATCATCAGGGGCCCTGTGGGAGTGGTTTCTCTTATTTTCAGACTGCTAAATTGTAGGATGAAAACAAAATAATTTTAAAATGAGTTAAAAACATTTAGGATTTAAAGCAATCTCAAATAACTTTTCACTAGAAATAGCCGTCTCGGCAAAGAGATGTGGAAGAAGCAAGGCATTTATTATTCAGTCCCAGTAAATACTGACGAATGAGAGCCTGGACAGTATTGTCTGCCTGATGATGCTCCCTGGCTTTGCAATGCCAAGATGAAAGAATGTTTAGACATGGGAGGTAGAGTGGGGGAGGGGGAGAGAAATGGAAGGAGGGGAGGAGGTGGAAATTTTTTAAGAAAAAAAAAGAACAACAGGAAAAAAAAGAATCCATATGCATGCACACCCACAAACACAAGACCGCATATACACAATACACACACACACACACACACACACACACACCTGGTTATGGAACAAAACCAAAGAGACAGAGATATCAAAATTAGAGACAAGTTAAACAGAAGTCCAGCCCAGGATGCCCTCAAGCCAAAAGAAATCGATTGAGAAAAAACACACTA
>LOEQ01011338.1:18589-35034 GCA_001685075.1 Bramus lutescens
CTTTGTTATGATAAAAGATAAAATAGATCTAAATATTGTTACTGTAATTCTTGCTTGATACCTGTTATATGTAATTTTACTATGTTAAAGCCTTCCTTTTTGTTTAAACTGAAAAGGGGAAATGGTGTAGGAGGTCCTTCTGTATTTGTGTTGCATTCATTGGTCATTAAAGAAACTGCCTTGGCCTAGTTGATAGGGCAGAACTCAGGTAGGTGGGGAAGACAGAACAGAATTCTGGGAAGAACAGAGTCAGGCAGATGCCATGACTCTCCTGCCTGAGACAGACACTGGTTAGACTCATGCCAGTAAGCCACAGTCAATGGGTGATACACATTAATGGAGATGGGTTAATCAAGATGTGAGAGTTAGCCAATGAGAGGCTAGAGATAATTGTCTAGGCAGTGTTTAAATGGAAAAAAAAGAAAAAGAATGTTTAGACATCATTAATCTAATGCAACTGGTTACATTCAGACCGTGAAATACATTGCAAGTCCCTGAACCTTTCTCAGTATTTATTTTTCATGTACTGTTATATTTCAGAACAAACTTGTACTAAATTTCAGGAGGAACAAAATTTTATGCAACTGACAAATGGTAGAGTATCTACAAAATTATGGTTATATATTCTCTTAGAAAATTGTGTGTGTGTGTGTGTGTGTGTGTGTGTGGTCTAGGAGTATTTTCAATTTAACTGGTGATTAATATCACTAGCAGATGCACAAAAGCAAGCAAGAAAGAGGGAAAATGTTTTCTATTTATCAATCACAATAATATCAATAAAACCAAATTTTGAGCTCACCAAATCAGAATCTGAACATACAAATTATCTGGAATATAATCCTTTGTTGGCTAGTAATTCTAAAAGGTCCTCAAATCCTGTTAGGTGCATCAATGTCCTTTAATAGCTTAGAAAAACAGATTTAAGAAAAAACAGTAAAGAAAAGCAAACAACAAAAAATTAAAAGCAACTGAGGTCTGAAATATTGTGAATGCAATAGAAAATCCCTTACTCAGCATAAAAGCCTGCTTAAATGTTTTTCTGTTTCTCTGTGTAGTCCTGGCTGCCCTGGAACTCCATCTGTAGATCAGGCAGGCCCTGAACTCAGAGTTACTTTCCTTAGCCGCCTAGTGCTGAGGAGTAAAAGCTCGTGTCACCACTACCCATCTCCCAGATATCTTTACATCTTTTTTTATCCTTCCCTTCTACATCTGAACTAAGTTCCAGAATAACAATTCTGAAATATGAATATAACTGTTCCAATCTGGGCCTTATTGATATACAGTTGGAGATTATATGACTCTAGATCCAGCCTCTTTGAGGATTGTAGGTGGGCATTGCTGCATCTCAACCATACACCACTGTTTCAGCAGGAGCTGCCTTGCCTGCTATTCCTTTGCACCGCCTTCCTTCTTCATTGTTGCATTAGGTGTTTTGATGGAGGAAGGTAACCTCATAATGAGACTACGTCACTGTGATCCAGCAACCATGCTGACTGAATGAACAGAAAGGAAACTAAACAAAAGTGACCTCTGAATATGCTGGACTGTTTATAACTGTTACCAAAGCGATGAAGAAGCTAACCTGAATGCTACGATACGAATGATGCTCCCAAAGAACTCTGCTTCAACTCTGAATGGCCCCAGCACCTGTTAGCATGGCTACCATGGGGACCAAGTTTCTGACTCATAAATTATGGGTGAGCACAAAAATCCTATACAAACATGGCACAAAACTAATGAAGAAGACTTCAATTCTCCATATGGCAGGTGATTTCATGAAGGGACAAGAAAAATTATTAACCACCTAGAAAAAGGAAATTATAAGTCAAATCCCAAGAATCCAAAATATAGTGGAATATCACATAAAAAGATGGAATCTTAACTTAGGGAGAAAAGGTAGAGTTGGAACTCACAGACTGAGGGCAATTAGAAAAGAGCTGTACTGGTAGCTCAGTGGTTAAGAGCACTTGCTGTACTGGCAAAGGACCTTGGGTTTGGGTCCTGACATCTATGGAACTTATGACCATTTTTAATATCAGAGTATGTGATGCCCTCTTCTGGCCGTTGCAGACTCTTTTGTGGTACACATATAATCCTGCAAACTTACAGGCATAAACTTAAATAAAATAAAAAATAAACATTATTGAAAAGAAAAAATTCTGGAAATATTACAAAGAATCAGAAACTGATGGGGCTACATCTGTGATTTCTTCTTGTCTGTGTTCCCTTTCTGAGATTTATACAAAGAAGCACTCATTTTCTGAATTGTTGGGTTATGTATTCCAGAATATACACATCAAACATTTAAGTGAAAAAAATACATCGTATGGGCTACCAACCATGCTGTCCAAAGAATATAGAAACTGCCAATGAAAAGCTGTGTTTACCAATTAAACAATTAGCATGCTTTATTTTAGCTGTAGACATTAAAGCCATTATGTGCAAATTAAGCATTTTCAGTTAAATGTATGATTACTTCAAAATACTTTCACTTTCCTTTGCAAGATATTCTGAAGTAAAATATAGGAATGGAACATATTCAACACATTTGACAAAAAAGGTAAAAAGTCAAAATTTCCTTGGATACTCAAGAAGGACCATTCTCAGGCCTCGGTATCTATGTGTAAATTATTTGATTTCTCATTTCACTTTTTTTGGTTATTTTCCTTATATCAAAAATACCTGCCATCTACTTCTTAACAGCTCCTTCAGTTTCTGTTCCCATGTCTTCAATGCACCACACACACACACACACACACACACACACACGTACGCACAAAACCCCCATGTTCAGGACTTTGCCCTTCTCATAGGCAAAGCTGAAGCTGTATTCCTGTGTTCTGTACTGTTGTTAGCACACAGTTCTCACAGACTCCTCTTCCACTCGTTCTTATGCCTTAAAAAATGTTCCACTTCCTCAATCTTGGCTTTTCCTTCTCAAATTCAATGGTATTACCTATCATGAAAAGATTCTAAAGGAATCTTCATTCTGGCACAAATTCACTCTCTGAATAGTCAACACTCATTTTGTATCTGTCTCTCTCACAATAATTGCAAATACATGTTCACACTTAATTGCATTTCGTACATGCTTTTTCCTCAAAAGACTTGTTCACATTTTACCTCAAACACCTAGATTCCTTTAGTGCAGTCGAATTCAGAAGCAGTGAAGAAAGTGATATAATACCTACAAATTGATAATTTGATGACATAATGTAGGCTGATAGCCAAGATTAACATTTAAATATTACGAGGGCCCAGAGGATTCAGAGAGAGAAAAGGACTAAAGGTCAAATGTACATGTAAATGCTGGCTGGCTTCTCAATCTCTTAACATCTAATTTATAAGTGGATTAACTAAAGATTAAAACTTTAAAACAAAACTATCAGGAATACTTATTTCATGAAACTTCCCCCTTGTACTTTTAATAAGAGCATATAAAATTAAATAGGTATGCTAATTATATTTAGCATACAAAGTCATATGAATCTTTACATTGAACAGCAATAATAAAAATATTGAAATAGCCAACACTACATTGTCAAGCACGGTACACATAGAAGCAATGGTTTACCACAACCTAGTTATTTTCCCATTTAAACATTTTTATCAGAACATATTTGTTAGATTATGAATGAAATGTATTTGAGAGTCTTGTTCCCAAAATGATTTTTCTAAGCACTTTAAGAAGATTTTACAGCTTATGCTGCTCATGAAAAGAAGTACCAAAATAAGAAAACAAAGAAATTCAAAAGTAAAGTGATAGGCAATCTTCAAAAGGATGTTTTACCTTCAGACTACTTCCACCTGATAGCATTAGAAAGCTTTCATATCCTGTGATAACAGTTTCCTCTGGCACCTTACAATCCAAGCAAATCACCCTGTTGGGCTGCAGCAACATATGAATGGGAATAAATGCCACCTCTGCTGCCTTTCCTGGAAAGTGCTAGGGCACATCTTCACAAGCACATTTTTTTTTTATCTCATCTCATTCAGCACCATCCAACACAGCATGTCTGTCTGAGCTGTGCTCCAGGCAATGGATTGCTTTCAGCATATGCCTCACACACTTGCTCCAGCAGTTCCAAAACACAGTGATTTGGGTGTTTTTCTTTACTCTCCATTCCTGGGACCGCCACAGAATTAACACTTAGTAATCTTCCACTCAGAAAGTTCTGTGAGTATATGGCAGCATTACTACTATTCACACAGTCTTTTCTAATCCATCTGTTATCCTTCAGGAAACTGCTAACGACGTGGTTCCCCATTTCGTAGATGTTCTGCACAATGTTTTAAGCCCCAGGTGATCTATCAGGGAAATGCATAAGACTTTTTTGTCTGACTATCAAAGTGTTGGTTTTAAATGAGAATGGCAGTGCAAGCTATGCTGTTGATAAGTATTTCCATGTCCGAAGCATTGGTACTCCACATAACTCACCTTAAGTGTAGACAGGCTTTGACACCAGACAGAACATACTATTTTAGGAAAACACTTTTGAAGGTTCACTTGACCACAAACACTTCCCATGCAAGGATCAAGGATTTCGCCTTTGTTTAGTGGAATTCTACGTTCCATAGTGGACCTGGAATGGTTAAAACATGTTACATGTACATATGTTGCAATAACTGTCCGATGGTGGCTGTTCAATGGCAAGTATAGGATACCTTCACAGTGTATAGGAGTAGAGTGGGAGACAGACAAAACCTGATGCAGATATGAAAGTCCTGAGAGGAGCAGATGGTGGTCACAAAGATTTTAAATACACATCGTTTCTCATTCCAAATAATTATTTTGGGACTACTTCTAGGCCAGAGTGTTGAAAGCTAATTGCCTTTGGTAGCTGCCACCATGACCGCACTTGTCCACTGACACTTTACTAACTCACTTATTCAACTACCCATTAATTATGTAACTTCATAGTTTATACATTTGAGAAGAGGCATGGAAGAGTATGTCAAATGCCCTTTGATGTTAAATGATAGGAAAAAGTTTAGAAAGGGTCAGAAGCTGGAAATAATTATGCTTAATTCTATTAAATGCCAAAACACCAAACAGTTTAGACATTAAACTTATTTTCACAAAGAAGCATCAATGTTTATAGATTAGTTTATACAAAGAGAAGACAAGCGAGTGAGGGTTTATCCTGACCATCTGAGAAAAAAAATATAGATATAGTTCTGGCACTTTTTCTGTGATGAAGTTTTGTTTTCTAGGATTCATAGCTACAGCGTTCTGTCCATGACTTCACACGCTGCTCTGTGTTGATCAGGTGGAAACAAATGTACTGTATTCATCATTATGAATCGGAAAAATAGGGTCAAATTGTGTGTGTGTGTATGTATGTTCATGTGTGTGTATGTGTGTGTAGCACTCTGCATATGTGTGTGTGTGTGCATGTGGAGAGAGGTTAAGGAATTAGGTCACACTGTTGCTAACGTTGCCATGTTCCAAATCCTCAGAACATTCTCACTGGCTTGAGGAAACAGGCTGTTGAGATTTGAGTCTAAAGGTCACCTGAAAGCACACAGAATTCAAACTTCCTTGGGGATTCCAATTTAATTTTGTTTGTTTATTTGTTTGTTCCTCTTAAGATTTCTGTACATTATTGTCTGAAGAATGTTATAATGTTTCAGTGTGGTAGATAGATTTTATTTTATTAAGATAGGTTTTTGAAGACCAGGCTGGCCTCTAACTCACTGAGATTCACTTGCTTCTGCTTCCTAAGAGCTGGGATTAAAGGTGTGCATTCATCACAGCCAAGGCTAAGAAAACGAAAGAAAGAAAGAAAGAAAGAAAGAAAGAAAGAAAGAAAGAAAGAANAGAGAGAGAGAGAGAGAGAGAGAGAGAGAGAGAGGAAAATGAAAGAAAAGACAAGAAAAAGAAAGGGCTTTGATATGTAGCCTAAGCTGGCTAAGCTGGTTTTGGAACCACCTACCCCAGCTTTAGCTCTTTTGTACTGGGACTACAGGTGTGTACCACCATCCTTGGTTTGCAAATCTACTCATTTTAATGTAATTTAATTACATTCAATTTAATGTAATTAATTTAATTGCAGAAATATCTTTACAACACTATCTAGAATGGTACTGGATCAGATATTTGAGCAGTACACGAAATTAATCCACACAAATTCATCTTTCACGGTGAACTTAAAAGTAGATTATTAAGTTTTATAAATGCAGTTTCCCAAAGACATTCTTTTTTTCCATTAACACTTTTTAAATTGAAAATAGGGTGTTTTCATACAATATATTCTGATAATTGTTTTCTCTCTCAACTCCTCCTAGATCCTCTCCACTTCTTCATTTTATTTAGAAAAATTAATAACTCTGAAATATCAAAAATGCTATCAGTGCATTATCCAGTAATTAAAATCACCCATCCTCTCAAACTTTTAATTTTAGGAAACTTGTTGACAAAAAAAATTGTTTCCTTTCCCAGATAGTATGAGATTTAGAATTTTAGTTCTGAATTTTAAGATGCTTTAAGATTTTATAATGTGCATGGAATAGGTATATGAAACATGACAACTGGGTGGATTTTCTGACAACTTACTTTTTTTTCAACTAAAACTCTCATTGCTTCTGATACACTGAAACTCTCTTTTCTATCTTTGGTCAAGACAAGAAAAAACTAACATTACATTCCTTTTACCCAAAAAACCTGAATAGTAAATATTGAATCAAAATTTATTTTATGTTATACTTTTGTGTTTGAAGGTGTCCTCTACTTGTATTCTAATTTGGCCTCACCATGCTTTCCAAAGCCATTTAAGACAACTTTGATATTGGCAGGTTTGTGGTTACTGCCAGGGGTTAAAAATGGAATTTAAATGATATCTACCTCATTGAAAGAAACCTAAGTGATGATCATCTAGCTACTGAGCTTCAGATGCATGCCTTAAACTGCTGTATGCTGCAGATATCAAAAAGGATTGCATGGACTTGTTTGAAAGACCACGTATAGCTGACATGAAAGTGAAGGACTACTTGATTCTTGCTACTTTGGGGGAAGCACACAGTTCCAGCTTCGTCAAAGCGCTACTCAGCCCCAGACATTGGAAAAGAAATGGTTTGTTCTGCACAGTAAGACTTCTCAGCTGCAGGAGTTGCTGAGTATAGTACAGTGTACTTGCCATGGAGTGCCGTTTCTGCTTAGTACAGCAATACATGCACAGGAGCCTCTTTATTGTCAGTAGCCAAATGTTAACAAAATGAGGATAGCACATATGGATAAAATTCACCGTGACAGTTGTGTTGAGTTAGAGTAACACATTCACTGGGGTCACAAACTCTGTAGTAACTTGTGGTCAACTCTGAAGCTACAAGTGCACCATCCTGGCAAATCCTTGCTATATGATGTCTTCCACATAACTCATTACTTGGTCTATTAATTTTAAGAATGGACATTTCCCATTACAGTGAAGTATTTCACCATTTGAAACCAATTCGTGGTAACATAAGAAATGTATATTACATATCATTTTTCCTACAAATCATTTTATGAAATGCAATCGCATTCACACACTAAAAACTGTGAGGCAAATAGTCTGTTTCCACTTGGCATAGAGATAAACTGAGATATATAAAAGTTAATTAAGTTGCATTTAGTTTTATAAATCAGTAAAATCTCAAAGTGGGTTCAAAATTTTATTTATATTATTGGTTTATTCAGTGAAAAAATGCATCATTTGTATTTCAGAAAGAATAATAAATTTTCTTCACAGACTCTAGGTAATATAACTCAAGTATTTGAAAATAAAAAAGCAACTTAAATTAAAATATCAATAAAAGTGTCTTCAGAGGAATCAAATGAAATATTAAATCCAAGAGTAGTTTGTTTATTCTGACAAGCTCAGAGAAAAATAGCAATGTCTGTTGTCTAAGCAATAACCTGTAAAACTTAAGATGTCAGATACGAATGATTATAGGTGACTTTGTTATGGTGTGCCTTCAAAATTTTGATGGCAATTAGACATTACATTTTCAGCATATGATGTCATAATTCAACATGCTAATTTTTCCCCTATTTCTTAGAAAGTTAATTTTTGTGTCTCTGTATATGGCTTTAATTATTGAACCTAGGGTCCTGTGCATTCTAGAAAAGTACTCTATCACCAATTCATACCTTTATAATCCCCCCAAATGAAGACCAATTCCTGGTGTGTGTATGAGCATTGGGGTACTACTAATAGAATTCAGGGACTTGAATTTTTAAAGTGTTAATCATTTAAGTGTCTTTAAAAAAAAAAAAACTCAAAGTGGTTCTTTTACAGCATCCCTCTAATGTCATGGATTGAGGGTATAGCTTCCTAAGCAAGACTAGGATAGGGTAAAGGCTTGTGCACTGATATGCAAACTCTCCCCCTTTTGTGAAGAATTTCAATTTATAAGATAAATTTAATCTGACATACAACCAAGTACTTCCCAAAGGGTATGCAATTATTCAGATTGCAAATAGCTCTCTAAATGGGGAAAGATCCGTGTGTTATTACAAAAGGTTTCAAGCTGGCCATAGAAAGTATGGTGCATTATGCCTTTAGCCACTCACAAGAACAAGGACCACAGAGCAAATACACGTTAGAGTAGTAAATGAAACTTTCTTTCTTTTCACAGCTAAACTTTGGTTTTCTTTTTTTTAATCGTCTTAAATTCCTTCCCAAGCACTCTCAGGTTTTATGTAAATTTAGCTAGCATATATTGGAGCCAATGTGTTCTAGGAGGCCACTTGTTTGTTTCCCAGTCACCCAGACTCCCAAAATAACCACACAGCCTGTATTTATAAATCACTGCTTGGCCTATTAACTCTAACTTCTTATTCACGATTTTTTGCATCTTAATTTGATTCATTTTCATTATTTTATATTTTACCATAAGGCCTGTGGTCTACCAGCAAGGTTCCGGCATATCTGTCTCCTGCTGTGACTCCATGGCTTCTCTAAACTCTACCTTCCTTCTCCCAGCATTCAGTTTCATTTTCCCTACTTAGCTCTATTCTTTTGCCCTATCATAGGCCAAGACACTTTCTTTATTAATCCATGGTATTCACAGCATACAGAGGGGAATCCCACATCAGTTTCATGTGGGTTGTGTGGATATGAACTCAGGTCCTTATATTTGCTGAGTAAGTACTCATATCCTCTGAGCCATGTTCACAGCCCAACCTGGTTAACTTTCATGTAATAAAATGCCCTCCTCTGAAAACAGTGTCTTTAGTACTCAACTCTTTCAAAAGTCAGGATTGATGGATGCACCTTGATAAGCTGACAGTACTCAAACTGTGGAAGAAAGAGAAAGATGTCTGTGGATATCAAAACACCTATTAGTTTTTATCACATATATAATAAAAGCAAACAGACAGAATGAATTAGAAAATTAAGCTGCAATTCCCTTAATCTTGGAAGCAATTCAGGAGTACATTATCCTACATTGATTTAAAATTATTTTTCAAGCTCAAGATTCCAGTCACCAAAGATACTGATTAATATCATATTTTATAAAACACACAATGTCTCTTTTAAAAAAATTTTCTGATATATTTGGAAGATATTAGAAATGTTATTATGGTACAGATGTTTCAGAGCTATAAGACATTAAATGTAACAAATAATCAGGTTTTACCCAATGGAAATGTCCTTAACCTTAACTTTTTGTTTTGTCTTGCTGAATTCAATTCATATGTACCACCTACACATTATACATTATTAATTGAAGAACATCTATGAGATGTATAATTGGATGTTTTTACTGAATTTACAAAGATTAAATCTATTAAGTTTTGCTTTACATTCTGTTTGTACAGAGTTGAAGTGAAGATGTTGAAATGCTCGTTTCCAATCAGGTATACCACACATTAGGCTCAATCTACTAAATAAAGGGGCATTTCAGAGATGTTCAGAAATCAATTAGAATTTTTACATAAACCAATATATTCTAAAATTTGAATAGATAGTCTCATTAAAATAAAAATATCACAGATGTGTCATTAGACTTACTATTCTGCTTTCAATACCTTCATCTTTACAGACACTGAATTCAAGAACGAAGGATTGACAAGCTTATAAAAGTTATATTTTCCTTTTTGTTGAATGGGAAATACTAAGACTTCTTTTTTGATCTAAATGATTTTTTTCTTTTTGTATGCACAGAATAAGAGCAGCTTGCTTATAGACATTCAGACTGCCACTTAATGATCAAAAGAAACCCTGTTTCATGACATCAGTCCAATACTCTCCTGTTTTATGTCATCTCTTCTTATTTTATAAAATGCCTAACAGATAGAAGTTCCCATTGTAAGTAGTAACAGATGGAAACCCCACTAAAAAATTAACACCGAGTGATGATAAATGAAGTGTACTGCTATGATCCTTTAAAACCTCACCTAATGTTCTATAACACCTAAATACGAGATTTCTTTGGCAAGAAGTTGTTAGAAAGAAGGAAATGATTATCTATAGTACTTCTAAGAGAATTACATAAAAATGGTTACTAGGAGAATATCGCTTTTATAAAATTCCAATAGTTAGCTCACTGAATCTAACTCTACAGGATAGCTGTTTTCCCCTAAATGTTTTCCTCATTCCTGCCAATTATTTCGTTTTATTTAGGTACAAGGAACTTAACCAGGCCATAACACATTCTGAGTACAAGGCACACCATCCGGCCTACCACTTACTCTCATTTATCTTTTAAAATTCAGGAGCAATCAAATTATCTCCGTGTTACTTGATGGTAATGTTTAGATTACTTTCATTTATGTATTTCTTTTAAGAAGCCCCTACAGGGTGTTATATGGACCTTGGTGTTAGTTGTTCTTCCTGGTATCCTCTTCCTTATCCTTTTCTTCCTTCCTCCTCCCAATTCAATCCACCAGCTCCAGTCTCCCCCGTCCCTCTATAAATATTTGTTCTATTTCCTTTTTGGGGGAAGTAACTCTCCCCTCACCCCTAGTCTGTTTCTCAACCAACCACTCTGACTACAAAGACTATTTCGTAACTGTTTCCTAAAAAGTGAGAGAAAAACTCGAACCACTTGGTTGGAGTTAGGCGAGTGAGGAGACAGGGAGTATGGGGTGAACCTCAGGTAGAGAAAATGGTGAACAGAATATATTGTATAAATTTTTTTCAATAAAAAGTATATATTTAAAAGCATGAGTCCTTTTGAAGTAGCACCCAAAATTTGCCCTTCCATCTATACTTCTGTCTTCATAAAGCATGTATCAGAAAAAGGTAAAGAGATTTTAAAATGTGGGGGGAAAGTAAGCAATAGTTACTTTATAATTACCCCAATCCCATTAATTATTTCATATTATTTTGAAATAAACCCACTCTACCTGATTTTATATACTCTAAATTTCACATAATCTCAAATCCATCTATTCCTTAAAATTAATAATATTTATATTTCACAGTAAATAATATTTGTAAGGGAGAAAAAAGACAACAAAAAAGAAAAAATACTAACAGGCAGTGAGTTTGAGTAATGAAGTTGTAGGAAAGCAAAAATCAAATAGCAATTATTACCATGAATTGAAAAGCTGTATTATTCACTCTATGCAATCACACATAAATTTTAACTATTCCTTATAAGTGGGTGGCTCCATAGTGAGATCATATAAATGTAGCTATTTGAGCAATGTATCAGCAATATTAAGAAGTGTTATTTAACACACAGCAGAATACTATCAATTGCACATGGTAACACTCTCATGAATTGGACTTAGAATATTAATCTGTGGACTAATGGGGTAATGATTTTTTAAGAAAAGGAAAGCATTGTGATAAACTCCACTGGGTCTAAGCCCATGCTTAATTTGAACAGAGAACATAATAAGCACTGCCTTTGAAATTGTGTGAATACTCTTGACACAGTAATATACAAACACAAAGAATGAACAGAAAATGCAAAATGGTATTTGAAATGTGTACACTAAAAAACAGAAAATAAATGTCTCATTTCTTCAAAATGGACCTGGGGGTTTGTCTTTGTATTTGATAACAATGAGCCCAGTGGGCATAGAAGTTAATCACATTATTTCACTTGCCTGAAAAGAAAAAGTACAGATTTATCTTCCATATTTCTTTGTTCTTTTTTCCATTCCTTGATGTTTGCTAAGGATTTTATGCTGTGTTTGATGATCATTTGCATAGTACAATCTTCTCCATTCCCAGTTAATTTATGAATACATACATAGAGGGATAAAAGCATACTTAGAAGGAAAGAAAAAGGAAGCCAGAAATACTTCCAAACAATCCAAAAAGATATTATGCAGAAAACATACCCAGTTCACAATTTTCCTCCTACTTAACCAACATTTTTTTTGAAATACAATAAAAAGGAGCATTATACACACACACAGACACACATACATCTACAAATGTGGGGAAGGAAGAAAGGGAATGTGTGATAAAGGGAGAAAGAAAAGTCTAAATAAAGAGAAAGCATCCATATATCTCACTTTGATGTGTTATTAAAAGGCACAAAGCTTCCACTATTAGATAGAAATGGTAAACATGACCAAATGTTGACTAATAAAGGAAAATTCTAGATGAAACTGATAGAGGCTTCCACTATTTTTTAAAAAAGATTACGTCTGCATTTTGTGATCCTGGCTTTGCCTAGGTTCTGAATGCAGAAACTAGAAGCCAAAATTCCTTAGAATAAGCTTGGACAACCAGTCTTGGACCCTCTGGAATTGAATGAATTTTATGCACATTGTAAAGTGAACAAGCTGAACCCTGTTAGAGTGGTCATTACTGCCTTTTGTTTTGTGTATGGGCTTAGAGGAACACACAGTAGTAGAGCTCCCTTATCACTCCTTAGTTCACCCTCTTTGCTATATCTGGAAACAGACTGAGCATGCTCCTCAACCTGTTCTTTCCTTTTATCTCTTGACATGTACCTGCTCATGCTCCATCTAAATCAAAGGGGTAGAAAACATGTTTCTTTTGCCAGGAAAAGCCTGTGTATTATGCAAGGCTGCTTTAAATATATAAATACAGTTCAGTATTGAAAGCTCATTCCAGTTACTTATATATTTCAGCAAAGTAAAAAAAATTAAACTGTCTCCTCTACCTACCAGTTTCTTTGCGTCTTTGTCTATGTATGAGTTTTCTAAGAACATATGTAAGAAATAAAGAGATATTTTCAACTAACTTTCTCAAACGTCAATATATTTACTACCATAATATTAATTCAAATGAATATACAGATATAGTCTGATAAAGAAGAAAATGAGCTCTTAGAAGCCTAATTTAGGTTATATATAAGTATTCACTTTTCAGAATAAATAAAGGTACACTTAAAAATTGACTTTTACACAAAATAGGAAAGAATTCAAAGCAGAATTTTTGCTGAATTACAATGCCTATAGGACTATTAGCATGCTTCTTATGAAAAATTTAAGAGCCTGAGGCAACTGATGACACCAAGGAACAACAGGGCTAGTGCATATAAAAACTCATATAGACTGGCAATATGTTCAGAGCCCACCTGGGTCTGCACCAGGTAGGGTACTAGAGCAGAAAGAATTCGACACAAGTTCCCATCCATAACCCAGAAGCTATACCCAGTTCATAGCCACAAGCAAATGAAAAGTCAGTTTTCTTCGAGGGAGTCTCACTGGAGAAAGAAACTGCTTTGGGGGGTAGGACAAACATCCAGCAAGAACTGATCATGAGAAAACAAAGTCAGTAGTATCTTTGGAGAGTCTCTGCATCATAATTTTGCCAGAGCATTTTTGTTAATATTGAAGGTCCTTTGATTTTATAATATGGCTTCTGGTTTTATGTTTTATGGTATCCCATTGCATCCTAACAAATGTCTCTGAGTCTATATATTTTTCTTATTTTTTATTTGACTCTTTATCTTGCTTATTTGTTCTGTCTGTTATTTTTCATTTTTGTTAATCTTATTGTCTTTTCTTTTCTTTTTATTCTTTAGATGCCTGTTTATTTTCTAGCAAGAGACGTAAAAGGTGTGGATGCAGATGAGAGGGGAGGTTGCAGGCCTGGGAAGAGTAGAGAAAGCTAAAATCACATTAAGAATTTATTGAGTGAAAAAAAGTCTATTTTCAATAAAAGGAGGGAAAGGCATATAAGAAGAAACATGGAGTCCATTTTGTGTCGGGCAACTATTCCTGGGCATGAGGCCTGCCTTGGCTTGTGGTTCATATACCAAAATGATCCTTTGAAGAAAACTGACTTTTCCCTCTCCCAGAAACTATCAGTGGAGAAGAGTTTCTTTCTGAGAAGTGGAACCATGTTCCTGATACTTCCTCTTTTCCACTCTTTGGATTTCTTGGACTTGAATCTGTGCAAGTCCTGTGCATGCTGCCATAGTTGCTCTGAGTTCTGATGTGATCAGCCCTGTCATGTCTGGAAAACACTGTTCCCAAGGCAGTGTCTACAACTTACGCTTCTTACAGTTCTCCACTTCTTCTGAATAGAGGTCTGAGCTTTGGAGAGAAGGATGGAATAAAGACATTTTAGGCTTGCATGTTTCAGACTCCCTCAAGCTCGGCACATTGTCCAGTTGTGTGTGCCTGTGTTAATTACCATCTACCACTAGAAGCTTCTGTACTGAGGGTCAAGAAGTACACTGATTAAAGGGTGTATCAATATATCAACATAAGTCATTTCATTACTATGTTCTTTTAGCAGAATATTAAAGGTATCTTTTCCCAAAGAGCCCATGACCTATCTAATAAGGTACCCGAGACCCAGAAAGACAAACATTGCATGTTTTCCCTTATGTTTTTGTTTCATTTAGAATATCCACAGACATTAGGGCTTATCTTATTCTCTATTAAAAGAAGCATTTTTTCTCAAATTTCATGTTTATTTTTGTAGAAAAGATGGGAGGGAAATTAAAGGTGAATACATGTGTTAGAAGAGAGAAATATTTCCATTAGCTATTGATTAAAAATTAGATACATAATAAGAGGTCCTCAATTGAAAGTCTCCAGAAATTTGCTCAAAACAAAAGAAAACAACAGCAACAAAAGCACTTTTCTTTAACTTGCTAGTAATTTTTGTCAACTCTGTGACTCAGAAAGAACAATACGTTTGAAATGGGTTCTTTTAATGATGATAAGTTCCTAATTTTTTTATTAATGAAAATTTTAGAACATATAATGAACAACAAAAACTGAATACAATAACATTGTCAATAAAAACAATTTCAACTACCTGAGCAATGCAAGCAACTACTGAGAATTTTATCTTGCTGATTCTGGAGTGTCTGTGAAAGTAAATAGAAAAATGAAGTTAAGTTTGAGAGAAGTGAAGCCTTTGTTTTTTTTAAAGTGTATTTCCAGAAATAATTGGAGATACCAAGATGACAGAGAAACATACTGTAATCAGAAAAATCTCAATTGAGAGCTATACTTTTACCAATACATTCTTTGAAGAAAGGCTAAAATTATCCCCAGACATGCTGATACTATCTTCCTATCCAAAAGATAAAGTGGATCTATTCCATGAGTGATTATCTTTCTATTTTTTATATTGATCTGTTTTTTTTTTCTCTCCAGAACATGATCAACAATAAAATAGTTTGGAAGCAGGGCTATAGGCACACCTGCTAATACAATAGCAAAGAACTGATATTCTATACATGAAAAATCATGTGTTTCTTTTTTATTTATAGTAAATTAAAACTCAAATACATGAATAGAAAACATACCATGTGTAAGATATATCATAATGCACAAAATGATTTATATCTTAGGTTTCATGATATTACTTCAATAAGACTTCTAAAAATTAAAACATATTTTAATTTATAACAAATAGCTTTGTTATTCCAAAAGCATAACTATTGATTTATCCCAGTGAGGATTTAAATGTGTCTGTTTGAAGTTTGTTGTCATCTAGTTTATGTCTTCAATCTATAGAATGATTTGTTTTTCTGATATCATCAGCAACTAATATATATTCTGCTCTCTTTCTATCACTCTGTGAAGACAAGGCATTTGTCACCAGTTCCTTGGAATGCAGGTATTGTCTGTTCATCCTTTGCCTGTGATGCCTGTAACAGTGTGAGCTAGCAAACAATAAAACTGAAATTTCAAATTAAATTAGAGACTTAATCTGACACAATTCCAAATGGTGAATTTGTATAACTTTGGAAAGTTATATGAAGAAAATATAAGAATAGCAAAGATATTTTAAGTTATAGTTAAAAGGATGCTTCATTTTCCATGTTAAAAAAAATTTGGGAGCAGAGGGATGGGGGTACAAGGAAGGGGTGAAGGGGGTTGAGGAGAAGTTGAGGGAATGTGACAGTTGAGATGGAGAAAGGACAGATATGAGAGCAAGGAAAGAGGTATCTTTTTATTAAAAATGTCCACCTCCTCCCCTACTCCCATTCCCTCCCATTCCCCCCACTTCCCCTCCCCCTCCCTCTCCAATCCAGAGATCAGTCAGGGTTCCTTGCCCTGTGGG
>LOEQ01011339.1:39007-50937 GCA_001685075.1 Bramus lutescens
ATTAACCAATGAAAGTAACACATAGACAGATGACCCTCCTACATCATACTTCTGAAAACTTCTAGAATTAATTAATCTGTGATTGTAAATAATTCTGTTTATCTAATAAGAATTTGGATAAAAAAGGCATGAGCATCAATGCCTGATTAGTATAGTCAAGTGATCATAATACCTTAGTAAATTAAATACAACACTAAATTATAGAAACAGTTCTTTTCATGAATCAATTTATAACATATGAAGGTTTGGTACATTTTATACTGGGTGGCAGCTAATTAAGAGACTCTCAGTTGTCAAGGGTAGGCATTAAGCCACTGTAGAATGCCCACTTCTAAGTGTACATGTATACCACTCCTTGAACATATTACCGAAACAATAACAATGACAAAAAGCTCAGGAAATAACATGGATGAGGTCAAAAATATTCATTAATGGCCAGATGTTGAGAAGGATAGTTGACCATCACTGTCTTCTGTGTATGTCAAAGCCAGAAGCTGTGGCTGCATTTCCAGAATCAACAGAAGATTAAGCCAGTCAAAAATTAAAGCACGGATGAGAAAGGGGCACATGAAAAGTTATTGGTTATGGATTATATTTTAATGTATGAACCTTGCTGCAGTGCATGGCTACAAATTTATATGCATATGGGCAGCACTAAATGGATTCAATTGTTTAATAAAAGTTTAATACTATGAAGCTGGGAGGGACATATTATTCAAGGTTGGGTCTGGGAAGATTTGGAAGGGAAGATATGAGTTCATATTATCAAAAGATTGTATTTACCTGCAAGTTTCTGAAATTAATATAAAATATACATTAAGTTTGTTCAAATATTTGCCATGATTAGATATACTGACAAAATATAACATGGCATTTCTCTTTATTCATGCTTGATTTAAAAATTTCAGATGTTAAAAGTTATTTTTTTATATAATGATTCCATTTTCCCATTTCTTCTTGAAATATTTCTAAAGGATGGCTCCACTTGAATATTTATGGGCAAATTAATTTCTGTAACAAATTCTGGGAGGATTTTCCTTTTATTTATTTAAGTACTTTTAATATCTGTTAACCAGTTAAAATAGAAACTTTTAAATTTAAGATGCTTGTGTTTTTATTTCCGCCATTGTGGTGGATGAAGTGAAATCTCAGTCCTTTTGATATGCGTTTCCCTGACGGCTAAGGATGCTAAACATTTAAGTGTTTCCCAACCATTTGTGATTTTTTTCTGTTGAGAATTCTCTGTTTAGATCTGTAACCTATGTCCTTTTTAATTATTTTAAAAAGAAAACAAGTTATCTTTTCCTATTTTACATATCAATCCAAGTATCTATTTTCTCCCCTCCTCCTATTCCCTCTACACACCCCTCCCACCCCATCATTCTCCAATCCTCAGAAAGGGTTTTCTTTTTCCTTCATGTTCTTTTGACTGTTTTATCTTGTGGTTGAGTAGAGGGACTCTCCCCTCATCAGAGGTTGGGGTTCTAATGACCTGGATGGTCTCTGGTCAAGCAGGGTTTTGATAACCAGCTTTGGGGCTATAGTTCTGGCTATGTGCATGGTTTCTAATCTGGCCAGGAGTCCTTTTAGTTTCAGAATCCTGAACTGAATGCCGGTGGGGTAGGAGGTTTCTATCTAGTTGTCAAGAAGTTGTCTTGATCACTGTAGTTCAGAATGCTGACCTGGCCTCTAATGGGGAACAAAACTTCTTTCATACCCGTGGGTATGGACATGGTGGTGAGGAGAGAAGGGTTGATTGAAGTAATGCTAGGCGAGTTAGGTTCTAGGGTGGCAGTTTTATCAGGGTTCAGGATGCTGACGTGGATTCTGGAGTAGGATGCTTCCACCAGAGATTTGGGCCAAAGTATGGTGGAAAGGAGAGGAATTTTACTTGCTTTGTAATGTAGATAAATTATATCAGATTTGTATGCCAAGATTTGTATGTTAGATTTATAAAAACGGATGATGAATTTTACAGTGAGGTAATTTGTTAAAATTTTGTACATGAAGTTTTCACCATGATTCATGTAGGATGATCATTTTAAAGGTCTATCAAAATAGTTATGCTATTATTAATAACGAAAAATCCAAATAAATATTAGAATTGATAATAGGTGAAATCTTGCCCCTCTTCCAAAATATAAGCTTCCCCCAAAGGCAGGAACCTATTCATGCATGCATGTGTGTATTGAGCAAATAGGAAAAAAAGAGGAGAAAAGTTAAGAGTGAGAGGAAGCAAGAAAAAAGAGAAAGTTATAGGGCGCTAATGTCAACAGTAATACAAGAATCCTAGCAATAAAAAGTACAGGCTGCATAATTATTTTGGTGCAAGCAAATACTTGTAAAAAGTATGTCAGATTAATCTTACATTCCAATTTTAATTGTTTACACAAACAATAAGCAATCAATAGTTTCAAATAACTTTGATTGCTTTCACTATTCATTGGACAAGTCCTGCATATTCTTATGTAGTATAATTTTGAAGTTTGTTAGATTTTTTTCATGAACTGAGTGATTTTCTTTTGTACGTTTTCTTTATTGACTTTTATTGATCTCTGCATTTTTCTCTGCTCCCCTCCCTGCCTTTTGCTTCCCCTTCAACTCCCTCCCAAGGTCTCCATGCTCCCAACATTTACTCAGGAGATCCTGTCTTTTTCTACTTCTCATGTAGATTAGATCTATGTGTGTCTCTCTTGGGGTCTTCATTGTTGTTTAGGTTCTCTGGGATTGTGATTTGTGGGATGGTTTTCTTTGAACTGAGTGATTTTCAACTGACATTGCTTTATGATTTCTTCAAACCGGTACCAAAAGAGTTATTCTTAATAAAGTCAACTAATTTAACTTGACTTTGTACTTCATGCTTGGTTATATGTTTTAACTGCTTCAATTAAAACTACTGAGCTCTATTTCTAAATTAAAATGTCACATAACCATATGGATATGAAAACACAGAATAAAATGCCAGAAAAAAAAGGATTGACATGCTACTAGTGAAGATAAATGTTAGAAGTATGTTGTGGTTTAGAATATTATGGGAATATAACATAAATACTAATTGGTATCCTATTGTGCATAAATCAAATCTAGTAGTAATCTCAACCTCTGGGCTACCCTTGAAACCTCTCTCATCTTAATGAGATGCAGGGACTGAGTTTACCTCATTTACATATTCAGTGATTCTTTGATTCCTTAGGCCATATGAGCAATAAAAACATTTTTCTTCCTCAGTCTAGACTCTAATGGTCTCCCTGCTTCCTGTCTGGCTCATTTCCAAAGACCAATGTAATTACATTAAATTCTATCACTGCATGTCGAAAACGTAAAGAAGCAGTCACAGCATCCTTCTGATGTTTTTTATTTTGTCTAGTTTCACATGTTAGCGCTTTACACTGCGTCAACATTTACATTTTTTCCTTGCACTGTGAATCACTCATCTGTATGTTTCAATGCTTTTCCCAGGCTGATCATCCTCTCTAAGACCTGTACGCATTTAAATGTCTCTCTCCCCCATGTTTCCACTGTTTTATTTCTTCCTCTTATTAAGCATGATTCTTCTTCCTAGGCTCTGCTTAGGCAACACCACTCACCTTTTTAAGCTTACACCCTGATTCTGCTTCTAAGTCATGTCTCTATGATTCAGAATTAACTTCATGTTCCCCTTTTGTTAGTTGACACCAAAGTATGAGTAGTTACTTTCTTACTCTGGTTCACAGGGTGAATTAGAGTTCATATAAAATTCACACATAAAGCAAAGTGTATCATTTTTTTCATTGTTTCCTGGCATACCCAATATAAACTATGATTAAATTATTAATCTCCTGTTTTAGTTTAGTCTCAATACTGAAATACAAGAAGATCACTTCACCTAAAACAGTTAAGATGTTAGGGTAGAGTCAGTGAGAGCTCCTTGTCTCTTTCCTCCTACCTACTTGTCAAGAATACTATTTTTTCCCCAATAATGTTTAATTCTATCCTAGGTTTTAGGGCCATTGATTCTCTGGGTCCTAGCACTCCAGGTAGTATCAGGGGTGGGCTCACTCTCATGGCATAGGTCTCAGGTTTGACCAGCAATTTGTTGGTCACTTCCAAAATCTCTGAGTCACTGTAACCCCAACACATCCCATAAGTAGCCAGGTCAAAGATTATGTGGATGGTTAATTTTCCAATTCTTCCAGTGGGAAGTCTTGCCTGTTCACATGAGATGATCAGTTTGGGATACAAATGCACTGTTGCTAGGAGTATTAGCTGGAGTCATCCATGTAGATTCCTAGGAGAATTCTTTGTACCACGTTTTTGTTCAATTCTGAAATGCCCCCCCTTCCAGTAATCTCTTTCAATACTCTCCTTTTCCATCCAACCCCCACTCTGATCAGTTGTGTTCCCATCCATCCCCAGTCCACTCACAAGATCTCTTCTCTTTTCCCTTCCCAAGGAGATTCATGCATTCTCTCTTGGGCTTTTTCATTTCCTAATATCTTTGTACTTCTAAATAAAAAGTAAAGACCTCCAGCTGTCTTTATTGTTAATGTACTATAAGGGAGGAAGGGACCTAGAAGCTAACCTGGTCAGCATCAGGGATTGCCTGAAGGTATTTTCACTTGCTTCCTTCCCTGTTTCAAGCAGTAATTATTTTTTCAAATAATGTGTGTAAATCTAGAAGAAGACAATTACCCAGAAACAAATACATGAAACTATACAGCAATAAATATACTGCAGCATGCATATGGAAGTCAGAGGTCAATGTAACATGTATATATTTACAAGCTTGGTGTAACACCATCCTAGAAATAAATTCCCTTTTAATTTTAGGGTATGTAATAAGGTATTCTAGCACAGTGAGTTCCAATTCCTTGTTCTTCACAGGTCTGCGCAGTCACATTTTGTATAAAAACTTACTTCAATTGCTTTGGTGTGAGATGATTGCCACTACCAGATCTTTAACATATACTTTATTTGTTTGAATGAATCATAAATCGAGAGCAACATTGCATGCATATAGTGGATAACTTACAGAGCATGATGTACTCAAAATTAGAGTACATCCTGCACAACAATTAGAATTGGATGTGTTTTCAGAAAACTGCAATGTGTTCCAGAAATAGGAGAAACGCAGATAAGTTTATTTGTATTATGAATCCTGACTTTTATCTTGCTAATCCAGTGCTTTCATTATTACTTCAGTCCAACATTAAGCTGATTAATTCATTTTGCACAATTAAAATTTAATGAGATGATCTTTTATGTTGCTATTTAATCTTTTCAAATATGTGTGAAGTTTTATTAAAGGAAATTGATAATTTTTACTTAGATATTTTTGAGGTCAATAAAAGTCTACATTCAGGATTTGAATAAAATGTTTTCAAAGTACTTGATAGTGTATTTATGGAACTGAGAAATTATATATATATATATAAATTCTTTTTACAAAACACCTATGAAGAACTCTCATAATAGAAGGCATTGTCCTGAATATGGATTCATCCCTCAATATTTGAAATTCTAAATAAGTACAGAAAAGATTTTCTTAATATATACTTTTCATTTTTTCTTCAAATTCTGATTCAATGCTGAGAGGAAGTGACTGCTCAGTGAGTAAAGTACGTGCTACACTGGTGTAAAAATGTGTGTTCATATACTCAGCTTCCAAGTAAGAGATGGATTTGAAGATGCTTAGCTACAATCTTAGGATTGGGGGGTGGGAGAAACTGATTATTCTCAGGGTCTCCTAGCTAGCTAATCACACAAATCAGTAAGCTCCATGGGCAGAGAAGAGATCTAGTCTAAGAAGCAAGGTGGATACTGATAAAAGAAGATAGTAAAGTTCTGGCCACCATATACAAGTAGATGCACATATATAAACACAAGTACACACACACACATATATGTGTATATATATATANTATATATATATATACACAAACACACACACACACATACATACACACATACCTTCACACAAATAAAACATCACTACCAGTGTACAGTGTCTGGAGACTATAAATAAGATTTGTAGAATAAAAATCAGTCAAAGGAATTTATTGTAACATCAGTACCACTCAATGCTTGTTTAGTAGTTAAAATGTATATGAGAGGTATGAGTACACATCTCACATTACAGCTGATGGTTTCAGTGGAAAAGCTATGGGGAGACAGTAGAACAATTTTAGTGGCTGTCATGCAGTGAGTTTTCTGATACACTGAACAATGTAAGACTGTAAATTCTAATACATAAGAGACACTAGGTGTCTCTAATGGGTGCCTTTGACTCAATATTATCAAAGTACCTTACAGAAGTCACTAGTAATAGTAAAGACCCATTTGAATTAGATACCTCTATTGCAAATTTGCCAGTTGGATTCCAAGCACCAAAGAGTCTACATTCTCTGAAATCAATGCTGCCTGATAAGGACTATATGTTGCAATGCATCAGGTGTGGGAAACATTACAAACTCAAAATATGACAGTATCTCCACTGCCAAAAAATTGAAGATGATACTAGCTCATATAGACATCATCTTCAAGCCTAACACATTATTTTCCATAATTTAGCATTAATCTTGCATTGCATTTAAAGCACAGTTCAACAAATTCCTCTAACTCATACACCATAATTTTTTTTAGAAATTAATTGATAATATAGTTTTGTTCAACATAAAGCTTTGGTTACCATTTGAAAACTGCACTGACACAAATAGAACAGTATGTCTTTCTTACCTATGTAAAAATGGCATTGACATTACTATGTGTACATATGCAACAATGTAGTAATATTGTTTTGCTCATGTGTGCATATGTGTTTATGGCTGGCCAAATGAGATTGGATAGCCGATTAGAAGGTTTATTCCTGTGGAATTCTCATTATCTCTCAACCCACAGCCATTAATTGCCTGTAACTCTACATCGAAGAGTAAGTCTTTGTGAGACTGCCCCCATCCAAGATGGTGTATTGTGTTTGCACCATACAGGTCTTTCCTGGAGAACCATGTTGTTGAGAATTAGTGGGCACAGCTTCCCTCTTGTCTAAAAGACATAAAAAGGGGGAGATATTAAGTCTTAGGGCTCTTACAATCATTCTATCACTTCCCTCACTATGTTCCATGTGTCATATGTATAGGGGTCATATTGTAGATGTATCAGTAATGGATTAGTCATCTTGTGCTGAGTTGTTCTTTCCACTGGTACAGCTGTGGAATTGTGTAATAGTCTGTGTCTGTTCCAAAAGGAAGATTCTTTGATATTTAGTAAGTACTATATGCATCTGCTGGTTTGAGTACAATAATGTAGGATGCAATTATGGAATATACTGGTGTAGGAAAGTGGCAGAAGTAGGTTATACTCCATAGCCTAAGACCTCTCTTTACTTGAGTCAACAAACTATTGGCATTTATCTTGAACCAGGTGCATCCTTCCCTGCAGAATCAGAATTGGCAACACATTGTGTGAAATTTTTGGTTTGACTTGTATATTCTCTGTAATATGCATTCAATCATATTTAGCACTGAGAGCTTCTCATAATCCAGCTATACTCCCTTCATGATGTTATCTTGTTCCACAAGTAAGTGAACAAGAAGTAGCTGCCAGCATTTCATTTATCAATGTTGAAATAAATTACAATTTTCAGTCTGGGGTACATTTAGCACAATGGGCATACTGGACTGGAAAATCACCTTTTGAAAATTGAGAAAGTTGCATATATTTTCATTACTCAAATTTTATCAATAATTTAGCAACATTGTTTGTATTTTAAATTATATTTGTTTATGAAATTTTGCATTTTCTTATTGTATGGAGTGTAGGTGTGTGTACATGCTACTGCATTGGATATCAGAGGACAATTTGTGTTAGTTGGTTCTTTACTTCCTACCTGGGATGTCTGGTATTTTGAGTAACCTCTTCAGATATACCAGTAGTAGCCAATCATATATACAAAGTAATCTCTTCTGAGGAGCTTATTTTTATATTAATTAAGTGATAAATCTAGTTTATAAAGCAAGTGTCACTGATTTATAATGTGTTGTGAGATGATCCCACTTATATATGACTATTATAATCTGACTATAGTTCCATATGTTTTAATATTCTAACCTGAAAAAAATGAAATTTTGGTTTGCATAATGAGAGTCATGATGATTAATGAGATATGATTATTTGCTTATTACATGAAATAACAATATTATTAAGACATTATATTTGGTTCAAACATCTAAGATATGAATTAGTTTACATAAGTTTAGCAAAATTTGAATGAAGTATGGAAATTTATATTAAACTTGGCATGAAGCTTGTACTGCTTTTCAAATAATCTGTTACTTTAATTTAATTTAGAAACTGTTAGTAGAGCTCATTGAAGCAATAAAAACTTGATATTTTATTAATTAATTTTTTATTTAAATAAACATTGTGCATAATGTCATGGATCATTTATATGCATTAATAAGTGGAATAATCTTTTAATTTCTTTGGAAAAAACTCATGGTCATTTAGATAGATGGTGTCATATATACAATAAAAAACTCATTACTACCCTAAGCATAAAATTACATGATTTTTGATTTCCACGGCTTATATAATACAAAATTTATATGAACAATGAGATAATGCCATATATGTTATATAATATTTATATGTGTGTATATATACTAAGGCTATAAATTGCTATAACCTTTGTTTCCATTTTAAAGAGTTCTTAAACTAAATGTTTCAGATTTGATTTATAAATATAATTTCAGTAATATTTATTGTGAAGGTGGAATATATCTGCCAGTTTAAGAGATCAAATAGCATATGTATGGTCTATGGGTACAAGAATACACACACACCAACATGCACTTGCACACACATGTACATATGCACACACACACACACACCTTTAAGAAGCTGGTTAATATATCTTATGCTAGCAGACGCTCAGGTCTGAGAGGAAATAACTAGGGTTAATTAAGTTAAAATTGAATTTCTTCTTGACTATAATTTCCCAATGGACATAACCAACATCTACTGAACAATTTGTTCGGGAATTATATTCTGTTTTTCTTGTCTGTCAATGAGAATTAGACTACAGGAAAATGTAGAGGATTGGAACTTGGATAGTCTATGTGGAATCAGAAAGGAGACAAAATTATTTTTGTGATGTCATATAGTAGTTGACCAGAAAGACGATTTACAAATTGCATTTCATTTTGACATTCCAGCACCAAATGAGATGGAATGTTCACTTTCTCTCTTCTCATCTGTTTGTTGTTAACCCACGCTAACAGATTTTAAAAAAAGTTAACCAAGTACTTGATTATTTGACATCCTAAATAAGAAAATTCCTCACATTTTCAGAATAGTACATTCCCTCACCATTCCCATTGGATGATTTCTGAGACCAATAAAATTGTTTTAGATACTCTTGTCTGTTCATTTTCCCATGACATTTATAAAACCATAAAGTATTTTGTATAATTATGCTCTGAAATAATATTTTGCACAACTGGTCACAATAAAAACATTGATCACAAGACAATATAATTCACAGTCTGTACTCTTGGGAAGTGAGTGAATCCCCAGGTCTCTGATCTTATACCATCAATAATTCATTGATGTTTTCATACACTAATGTCTACTGTGAGTGGATGAAAACTTTATAAAAGTAAAACTAGGGAGCTTGGAGAATTCCATTTTTTATCTGGGATAAATAAGGCTGTGAGAGCCTGCTTTTTGTTTCTTCACCCTCAACACCATGAGTTAATTATCATGGTGCATCACATTAAATTGTTTCAAAATCTCCTGTTTTATCTATCCTTCTATAGGTGTTAAAACTTCGCTTTCCTTGTTCTTATGGGGATATATAAAATGAGATAAAAATATGGCAGAAGAGTCCAAGATAATCTCCCTTCTCAAAATTTTTAAATCCAATCACACAGCCAAATATCTTTAGCTACTAATATAAAATAATATTCACAAATTGTTGGGCGGTAGCGGTAGCAGTGGAACACACCTTCAATCCCAGCACTTGGGAGGCAGTGGCAAGTGGTTCTCCAAATTTGAGGCCATACTGGTCTACAAAGTGACAGCCAAGGTTACTCAGAGAAGCCCTGTCTCAAAAACCAAACAAACAAAACGAGAAAGACAAAAGTGAAATGAAAAAATTAAAAGAAAGAATTCTCACAAATTGCAAAGACTATGACACATGTGTCTTTCTTTTTTCTGCTCCTGATTTGGACATATTCTGGAATACTTTCTCATTAATGGTTATTCTTTTCTCAAGAATGGTTTACAGCTAAGCTTGGACAAAAAAAAAAACATTGTCATTCAATAGGATTCTCTCTTCCTCTGTTTCCTTTGCACTTGATGGAGTTCTTTCCTTCACTCCCCCCCCATCCCATCCTTCTTTTCTATGGGATTGCTGACTTAACTAAATAACTCCTGTCTAATCACGAACTTTTTATAAGTATATCCTCACTGTACTAAGTACAAAGCAGTTATAACCCTGTCTTGTTGAGGGTTTCTTGGGATGAATTTAGCTCTTGGTTTCAGTTAGCATTCTTATTATATTTTCATTTTCCAGGTTTTTTTTAGCTGCCAAACTTAAAGGTTATAGTGTTTTTAAATTGGTGGTTTTATATGTGACACACAGTAGGGATTCAATATCTATTCATGAATTATAGAATGGGCATTTACAGTGCAATAGCATACTGTCATTTGGGAAATATGCTGAATTCCAATTATAGAACTGCAATCATAATGTCATCTATTCAAGAAGGATTGTATTTTGTCATTACAGCAGTTATTAGTAGAAAATCATTTTTAGATTATAAAATATGGTAGGAAAGATCTTGAAGACCTTCTTAATTTGGCTCATAGTATTTGAAATGGTAGAAATTCTGTGGTAGAAAATTAGCTGAGTCCATAACAAAGTATGTTAAAGGAAAATGTGCCTGTTATGATTTTAAAGAAGAGATAATAAATGTACTTTAAAATGTAAATTCAAGATGCTCATAGTCTCATATATTTTCAAGTTAAAACTAAAGGAATATACTTTACCAGCTTCTTTAATTTTTCTCAAGTTCTGATTCTATACGAAACGTAAAACAAAGAGAAGAGTGAGAAGTGGATTCTGTTATGAAATGCTAAGTTCTAGCAAAAACACAAACAGGTTAGTATAATTAAGAGTAGGAATTATTGCATGGAACTTAAACTATGTTGTAGAAACATAGTCTAGAGAAATGATCTGCAAACTTACATGTGTGTATACCAACAGTATATGTAGTTAAATAAATATACCCAAACTGTATCCAAATACTCGCCTTTTAAATGGTAAGGCTTGATGAGACTCCACTGACTGTTTTTTTTTTTATCATCTTTGTTAAATGTTAAAGGAAGAATAGATTTCACCAGCCAGCACAAATGAGGAAAGATTCGGAATCAGCAGATAAACACTAAATAAGAATATCATGAACCAGAATCTGTCAAGCAATTTGAATTATTTAAGACAATGAGTCTCAATTTGTCTACAATAAAATTGAAGAAGCAGAACAATGGTGTGTGTTTTTCAATTTTCTTTCATTTGTGATTTTTCTCAGTATCTATGTGAATTAAGTATCACTTTACATTCTCATGTGAGAAGTTGTTATGAAACTATGTAAGTTTATAAATGACCACTAGTAAGAGAATCAAATCAATGGAACGAATTTAATACAGTGACATTCTGAAACTATAAGTCTGTTTTAAAAAAAATATTTAACTGGTCTAGATTTAACTTTGGTATATACTTATCTAAAAAATATCCATTTCTTTTACATTTTCCAATTTTGTGGCATACAAGCTTCTGTATTAAGACCTAATGATTCTCAGAATTTCCTCTGTGTCTGTCATTATGTCCCCCTTTTCAATTCTGATCTTATTAATTTGTGTGTTCTCTCTCTGCCGTTTGATTAGTTTGGATA